>SJYV01019853.1:82713-135630 GCA_006410875.1 Neotragus pygmaeus
AGTCCTTGGAAGAAAAGTTATGACCAACCTAGATAGTATATTCAAAAGCAGAAGCATTACTTTGCTGACTAAGGTCCGTCTAGTCAAGGCTATGGTTTTTCCTGTGGTCATGTATGGATGTGAGAGTTGGACTGTGAAGAAGGCTGAGTGCTGAAGAATTGATGCTTTTGAACTGTTGTGTTGGAGAAGAGTCTTGAGAGTCCCTTGGACTGCAAGGAGATAACCAGTCCATTCTGAAGAAGATCAACCCTGGGATTTCTTTGGAAGGAATGATGCTAAAGCTGAAACTCCAGTACTTTTTGGCCACCTCATGCGAAGAGTTGACTCACTGGAAAAGACTCTGATTCTGGGAGGGATTGGAGGCAGGAGGAGAAGAGGATGACTGAGGATGAGATGGCTGGATGGCTTCATGGACTCGATGCACGCGAGTCTGAGTGAACTCCTAGAGATGGTAATGAACAGGGAGGCCTGGCGTGCTGCAATTCATGGGGTCGCAGAAAGTCGGACATGACTGAGCTACTGAACTGAACTGAATTGAACTGAACTCCTTGGAGGGAAAGTTATAACCAATCCAGACAGCATATTAAAAAGCAGAGACATTATATTGCCAACAATGGTCCATCTAGTCAAGGCTATATATTTTCCAGTAGTCATGTATAGATGTGAGAGTTAGACTATAAAGAAAGCTGAGTGCTGAAATATTGATGCTTTTAAACTGTGGTGTTGGAGGAGACTTTTGAGAGTCCCTTGAACTGCAAGGAAATCCAACCAGTCCATCCTAAAGGAGATCAGTCTTGAGTGCTCATTGGAAGGACTGATGTTGAAGCTGAAATTCCAATACTTTGGCGACCTAATGTGAAGAAGTGACTCGTTTGAAAAGACCCTGATGCTTGGAAAGATTGAAGGTGGGAAGAGAAGGGGATAATAGAGGATGAGATGCTTGGATGGCATCACTGACTCAATGGACATGAGTTTGGGGCTCCGGTAGTCCATGTTGGACAGGGTGGCGTGCTGTGCTGCAGTCCACAGGGTCCCAAAGAGTCAGACACGACTGAGCGACTGAACTAAACTGGCAGATTAATAGTAAAGTGGTGCTATCCATTGTTTTAATACTTGAATCATTCTTCAAATTTCCCCCACCTAGGAGTCAGCCAGTTTATATGTAACCTTATCCAGTGGTACAAAATGTACTATCTGTGGCATGCCATGGTTTTTCCAGTAGTCATGTATGGATATGACAGTTGGACTTTAAAGAAAGCTGAGTATTGAAGAATTGATAGTTGTGAACTGTGGTGTTGAAGACTCTTGAGTCCATATATTGAATTACAAGGACTCTTGAATCCATATATTGGATTGCAAGGACTCTTGAGTCCATATATTTGACTACAAGGAGATCCAGCCAGTCCATCCTAAAGGAAATCAGTCCTGAATATTCATTGGAAGGACTGATGCTGAAGCCAAAACTCCAAAAGTTTGGTCACCTGATGCACAGAACTGACTCATTTTCTAATGAGACCCTGGTGCTGGGAAAGGTTGAAGGCAGGAGGAGAAGGAAATGACAGATGATGAGATACTTGGATGGCATCACTGACTCAATGAAATTTGAGCAATCTCTAGGAATTGGTGATGGACGGGGAAGCCTGGCATGCTGCAGTCTATGGAGTCATAAAGAGTTGGACACAACTGAATGACTGAACTGAATTGAATTCTCTTACCACATTCTTCTTTGTGTGTGTGTGTGTATGTGTTTGTATGCATGTGTGCTCAGTTGTGTCCAACTCTTTTCTACTCCATGGACTGTAGCCCACCAGACTCCTCTGTCCATGGATTTTCTAGGCAAGAATATTGGAGCAGGTTGCCATTTCCTTTTTCAATGGTCTTCCTGACCCAGGGATGGAATCCAGTTCTCCTGCATTGCCAGCTGATTCTTTATCATCTGAGCCCCTAGAAAAATTAATATTTTTCCCTACATATATATTATCCTTTGTCTGGTCCTTGTCTGCTTCTTTGGGGACCAACCAAACAAGTTAAATTTGCCTCCTGCTTGATAGATAAATATATTTAATGAGTGCTATGTTTCCCCTACTTTTCTTCTTTTTTGTTTTGTTGTTTGGTTTTGCTTTATATGTGTGTATCTATATATATATATAGATATATAGATATGGATATGTTAAATATGTTACTTTCATATCACATGATTTTAAATCTTACGAGAGCTTAGTCACTTTTCATTTTAAATGTAGTACCTTTAAATTGAAATAATATTTTATGTGTAAATTTGCATTTTGTTTAGCAGCATAAACATATATTTATGAAATAAAAGTAAAATTTACTTCACTAAATCAGTTCCCTTTTAACATGATTTTTTCCAGTCTATTTCTACTTGTATTTTGTGCTTGTTTGTCCTTTCTATGTCTCTCTTGCTCTCTCTTTCCTCCTCTCTTTCATTGCAGTGTGGATTATAAAGTTAAGGGATAGGAATGTAAGAGTGATTAGCTTAGTATAGGATACCTAATTTTTATTTAATGTTAATGTTTCTTGGCTATTTTAGTAGATATGGTACCAACTTTTCTAAACTATTTCCCATAAATTGGAGAAAATATTGCATATACAAATTTCTTAAATAAATATTAAATTATTCAATAGCCTGACTAATCATATGATTTTAATATACCAACGAATAATATATGTATAATGAAGATTTTATCTGTAAATTTACCTGGACATTATCCCCCCTGAGGGAAATCCCTGATCAACTATGTTTATGCTACCTCATTTCCATTCTGAGTTGAAACTTTTCAATTTCACTTATCCATTCAGTAAATATTTACCTCAGAAAACCAAGTTTATGACAGGCTATTTTCTAGGTACTGGGAATAAATTAGTAAACAAAATGACTCAATATTCTTATGCTTATGGAACTTGCAACCTAGTAGAAGAAACAGACAAACAAACCATTGACATCTATAGTCTGTAGTATGGCGATAAAGACTGGGGAATAAATTGAGCAGTGAGGAGCTTTAGAAAATGTGAAGACTGGGATCCAATTGTTAACAAGGTGAGCAAACAAGACCTCACCGTCAAGGGGTCATATGTGTAAAAACCTGATGTAGAAACAGGGAAATGAGCCATCCTGAGATTTGGCTAAAGAGGCTTAGGAAACAGCTGGTGCAGACTCCATGAGGTGGGTGCTTGCCTGGTGAAGAAGTCAGTGTGATTTGGGAGAAAATGGCCTGTGTGGTTAGAGGGGTGAAAGAAGTCTAGAGTACACATCCCTGTAAGGGACTTGCTGTAGAGTCTTCAATTTTTACTCTCTCTCAGATGGGAATCTGTTGGGAGTTTGAGAAGCAAAATTATACTTTTTAAATTTTTTATTCATTTATTCTTTTTCAGTTTTATTGAAGTATAATTCAGAAAGTTGCAAACTGTATTTAAAGTATACAATGTGAAGATTTCATATATGTATACATCTTTTAAAATTATTTATTTATTTTAATTTAAAGTTATTTATTTTAATTGGAGGCTAATTACTTTACAATATGGGCTTTCCTGGCAGCTCAGACAGTAAAGAATCAAGAGACAAGGATTCCATCCCTGGGTTGGGAATATCCCCTGGAAAAGGGAATAGGAACCCACTCCAATATTCTTGTCCTGAGAATTCCATTGACAGAGGAGCCTTGTAGGATACAGTCTATGGGGTCACAAAGAGTTGGACAAAACTGAATGACTAACACACACATGCACTTTAAAAGGATTTAAAAGTGTTCATTTCCCCATCAAGTTAATTAACACACCTGGCACTTCAATTTGTGTGTGTGAAAGAGAGAAATTGAGAGAGAGAAGTCTTATATCCTAAAGGATCACTCTTCTCTTGGGAATAGGCCCTAGAAGGGTAGGGGAAGGGTAAAAGCTGACTCGGTGACAACTTCTGGTGTTGTAGACATAACATTTTTGCAGGATTTCTATGCTTGGATTTTTATCTTGCCTAGTATTGCCTTATGTTGCTGCTTATTTAAGGTTACATAAAATCCTTCCCCATCACAATTACACCACGTGGCTTTCTTCGACATTACAACTGACAAAAGTCATGGCCCTCTTGAAGAAGGCTAAATGACAATGGTGAGTGGAAAGGTAATTACATAAGCTCCCATGTTTTACAAACTTTAAGTCCTACAGCATCTTTCTGTAATGTACAAATACCATTAAACCTATTTTGCAGAGGGTGAAAATGAGGCAAGCTAAAAAATAACCAGTTAAAAATTTCCAAGATCAGAATTATTTTTCTCTGTAAAAAAGGGGTCATACTTTCTCACAGATGAGAAACTGTGTTTATCTGCATCATATATTTCTTACTGTTTTCCTGATATTCAGTTTGGGGCTTATAGACTTTCTCATCCAGGTGAGAATTAGGACGTGGTGTCATATGAGGTGCTGAATTGAGCCCTGAAGTTCATAAATGGTAGGTGAACTGTTGGAGATTAATTGCTTACTGACACTATCACAGCTGAGCAGGCAGGATGTGTTAGCTTTGTTGGTTTAATGAAACCTCACTGTCAAAGCATTTGGACTACTGGAAAATTACCCATACAACTGAAGAGAAGGGTAGAGATATGAAGAAACAAAGTTAGTAGTAAAACCCAGGGATTATAAGGTGTTTCATCACTGTGAGGGGCAGTCTAAATTGCATAAAAAATTATTGGAAATCATTGAGTAGTATTTAAAACTTTTGATTCATTTTATCAAAAATATTTTGAGATTATCCCTTCTGTTGAGATCTGTGCTCTTCACATGGGGAATAGTAAGTAGGATGAGATAATCACAGTCACAGAAGTCAGACATGCCTGCTGTTGAAATATAGCCTTTGCTATTCAATAGTTCTGTTCTCTTGTAGACCTAAAATTCTCTATCTCATTTCTTTGTATATAAAATAGGTATGATAAGTATAACATCTACTTTTTGGTTTCTGTAAGACATAAAATAGAAAATAAATAGAATATAGTAAGTGCTCAATCAATGTTCTATGGTTGCTCATTGTTATCATTTTTACTATTACTATATCTAAAGAAGGCATGCTTCTGTTTCAAGGCATTTACATTCTGTTATGAGTTTAAAAAGAAAGACTTTCAAAGGTAGTGTGACATATGTGGTAAAAATCATTGGTTCTGTAGAAGTTAAGAATAGGAAGGGATGAGTGTTGGGGTACCATGGTTAGAGAAGGATATAGAAGACTTTAAATGTGAACTGTCTTGAAGAATGAATTGTGTTAGAATTGAGATCGAAAAGATGCAGTTCAAGGAAAATGGAAACTTAGAAGGCAGAAAGAATGTGTGTAAAATTGGAAAAGCTTCCATAAGTTTGCACATTTTATAAGAGAGGGAGAAAATATGATCCTGTGTTAAGATGTGATTAGAGTAGGAGGAACAACAAAGGCCATATGGATGACTTTGAACATGATAGAAAGATAAATGAGTCATTGGAAACTTTTGAGCAGAAAACCCACTTAGTGAATGAAGGAGGATAATAGGCATCAGAGTGCTTGAGAGATGAGTAATTGCAGTTTGAGGGAGCAGCTCTGAAGCTGATATACTGAAAAGTTTCCAGGTTTGAGGGCCCAAAGCTACACTGAAGGCAGATGTACCAAAGATTAGAAATATTAGGGGGGGTTCAGGATTGGGAACTCATGTACACCTGTGGCAGATTCATGTTGATGTATGGCAAAACCAATACAGTATTGTAAAGTAAAATAAAGTAAAATTAATAAACAAAAATCAACATAAAAAAGAAATACTTCCCCAAACTTCTTTAAAATTGTAATGACTAACCAGATATAAAGGGGAGGGAGGGTGGACCAAGAAAAAGTGGAATGAAGGTGAATGGCTCTAAAATTCTGAACGAAGATACTCTGGAAAATGTTCATAAAGACTGAGAAAATATGTGAAGTTACTGGAAGAAGTGGGAGAGGAAGATATGTTCAGTCCAGTTCAGTAGCTCAGTCATGTCTGATTCATTGGACTCCTGCAGGCCAGGCCTCCCTGTCCATCACCAACTCCCAGAGCTTGCTCAAATTCATGTCCATCGAGTTGGTGATACCATCGAACCATTTCATCCTCTGTCATCCCTTCTCCTCCTGCCTTCAATCTTTCCTAGCATCAGGGTCTTTTCCAATGAGTCAGCTTTTCACATCAGGTGGCTGAAGTAGTGGAGCTTCAGCTTCAGCATCAGTCCTTCCAATGAATATTCAGGGTTGATTTCCTTTAGGATAGACTGGTTTGATCTACTTGCAGTCCAAGGGACTCTCAAGAGTCTTCTCCAACACCACAGTTTAATAGCATGGAGGGAACAGCCTTGACCATCAACAGAAAATTGGATTAAAGATTTACTGAACATGGCCCCACACATCAGAATAAGATCCAGATTCCCCCACTGTCAGTCTCTCCCATCAGGAAGCTTTCCCAAGCCTTTATCCTTGTCCATCAGAGGGCAGACAGATTGAAAACCATAATCACAGAAAACTAACCAAATTGATCACATGGATTACAGCCTTGTCTAACTCAATTAAATTATGAGCCATGCCATGTAGGGTCACCCAAAATGGACGAGTCATTGTGGAGAGTTCTGACAAAACATGGTCCACTGGAGAAGTGAGTGGCAAACCATTTCAATATTCTTGCCTTGAGAACCCTGTGAACAATATGATGATATGTTGGTAAGTGCAAATATGGAAATATCAAGTTCACTGTGTCGTAGAAGATTCAAGTGGAAAATGTCATCCACTAGATTACAATTCAGAAAAAGTGGTATAGATATGAAATATAACAAAGGTATACAGTTTCTAGCACTTACTCAAACCAAAATCTTTCAACATGTTTCCAGATAGTTGTTCTTATTATAACATCCAAAAAGCGTATGGAAACCTGTTTAAGTATAAAACTTATGTGCTATGCTGTGCTTATTTGCTCAGTTACATTGACTCTCTGCAACCCCATGGACTGCCAGACTCTTCTGTTCATGGGGATTCTCCAAGCAAGAATACTAGAGTGGGTTGTCATGCCCTGTTCTAGGAGATCTTCCCAACCCAGGGATCAAACCCAGGTCTTCCACATTGCAGGTGGATTCTATACCATCTGAGCCACAGAGAATCCCATAAAACCTATAAACATAGTGAAATCTTTTTGTACCATCTCATTAAGTAAATTATTTTTAAATATTTCTTAAATTCTCTACTTTAAATCCACATTTCTTCTTTCTGTAACTAATGNGGTTTCTGTAAGACATAAAATAGAAAATAAATAGAATATAGTAAGTGCTCAATCAATGTTCTATGGTTGCTCATTGTTATCATTTTTACTATTACTATATCTAAAGAAGGCATGCTTCTGTTTCAAGGCATTTACATTCTGTTATGAGTTTAAAAAGAAAGACTTTCAAAGGTAGTGTGACATATGTGGTAAAAATCATTGGTTCTGTAGAAGTTAAGAATAGGAAGGGATGAGTGTTGGGGTACCATGGTTAGAGAAGGATATAGAAGACTTTAAATGTGAACTGTCTTGAAGAATGAATTGTGTTAGAATTGAGATCGAAAAGATGCAGTTCAAGGAAAATGGAAACTTAGAAGGCAGAAAGAATGTGTGTAAAATTGGAAAAGCTTCCATAAGTTTGCACATTTTATAAGAGAGGGAGAAAATATGATCCTGTGTTAAGATGTGATTAGAGTAGGAGGAACAACAAAGGCCATATGGATGACTTTGAACATGATAGAAAGATAAATGAGTCATTGGAAACTTTTGAGCAGAAAACCCACTTAGTGAATGAAGGAGGATAATAGGCATCAGAGTGCTTGAGAGATGAGTAATTGCAGTTTGAGGGAGCAGCTCTGAAGCTGATATACTGAAAAGTTGCCAGGTTTGAGGGCCCAAAGCTACACTGAAGGCAGATGTACCAAAGATTAGAAATATTAGGGGGGGTTCAGGATTGGGAATTCATGTACACCTGTGGCAGATTCATGTTGATGTATGGCAAAACCAATACAGTATTGTAAAGTAAAATAAAGTAAAATTAATAAACAAAAATCAACATAAAAAAGAAATACTTCCCCAAACTTCTTTAAAATTGTAATGACTAACCAGATATAAAGGGGAGGGAGGGTGGACCAAGAAAAAGTGGAATGAAGGTGAATGGCTCTAAAATTCTGAACGAAGATACTCTGGAAAATGTTCATAAAGACTGAGAAAATATGTGAAGTTACTGGAAGAAGTGGGAGAGGAAGATATGTTCAGTCCAGTTCAGTAGCTCAGTCATGTCTGATTCATTGGACTCCTGCAGGCCAGGCCTCCCTGTCCATCACCAACTCCCAGAGCTTGCTCAAATTCATGTCCATCGAGTTGGTGATACCATCGAACCATTTCATCCTCTGTCATCCCTTCTCCTCCTGCCTTCAATCTTTCCTAGCATCAGGGTCTTTTCCAATGAGTCAGCTTTTCACATCAGGTGGCTGAAGTAGTGGAGCTTCAGCTTCAGCATCAGTCCTTCCAATGAATATTCAGGGTTGATTTCCTTTAGGATAGACTGGTTTGATCTACTTGCAGTCCAAGGGACTCTCAAGAGTCTTCTCCAACACCACAGTTTAATAGCATGGAGGGAACAGCCTTGACCATCAACAGAAAATTGGATTAAAGATTTACTGAACATGGCCCCACACATCAGAATAAGATCCAGATTCCCCCACTGTCAGTCTCTCCCATCAGGAAGCTTTCCCAAGCCTTTATCCTTGTCCATCAGAGGGCAGACAGATTGAAAACCATAATCACAGAAAACTAACCAAATTGATCACATGTATTACAGCCTTGTCTAACTCAATTAAATTATGAGCCATGCCATGTAGGGTCACCCAAAATGGACGAGTCATTGTGGAGAGTTCTGACAAAACATGGTCCACTGGAGAAGTGAGTGGCAAACCATTTCAATATTCTTGCCTTGAGAACCCTGTGAACAATATGATGATATGTTGGTAAGTGCAAATATGGAAATATCAAGTTCACTGTGTCGTAGAAGATTCAAGTGGAAAATGTCATCCACTAGATTACAATTCAGAAAAAGTGGTATAGATATGAAATATAACAAAGGTATACAGTTTCTAGCACTTACTCAAACCAAAATCTTTCAACATGTTTCCAGATAGTTGTTCTTATTATAACATCCAAAAAGCGTATGGAAACCTGTTTAAGTATAAAACTTATGTGCTATGCTGTGCTTATTTGCTCAGTTACATTGACTCTCTGCAACCCCATGGACTGCCAGACTCTTCTGTTCATGGGGATTCTCCAAGCAAGAATACTAGAGTGGGTTGTCATGCCCTGTTCTAGGAGATCTTCCCAACCCAGGGATCAAACCCAGGTCTTCCACATTGCAGGTGGATTCTATACCATCTGAGCCACAGAGAATCCCATAAAACCTATAAACATAGTGAAATCTTTTTGTACCATCTCATTAAGTAAATTATTTTTAAATATTTCTTAAATTCTCTACTTTAAATCCACATTTCTTCTTTCTGTAACTAATGTATAATCTCACACCATATATTTCTTCATAGCACAATTTCTGTACTCAGAAAAGACTTCTGGAGTTTTTAGTCTTTTATATCTAAATGGAATATCCAGATTAAGATATCCCTTTGATGCCTCAAACCCAGAATTTCTTAAAATTTACTTGTCTAGTTTCTCTTCTCCTAGATCCATATTCTTTATAATCATGAATTATACCATCAAATGAGAAATCTAGGAGTCTTCCTTAGTTCTATCTTTCCCCTCACATTCATCACCGAGTTCAGCTGAAACTATTTATCACAAGTATGTGCTTGTCTTCTTTGCTTCTTTATATTTGTTAACTGGTCTCACTAACTCCTATTAATCCTCTTTCTAATTAATCTTTCACTTTAAAATCTAGGTTGATTTTTATATATAGCAAAATGAATCATGTAATACCCTTCTGAAAAACTCTTCAAATGTTTCCTCTACACTATCAAGTTATGAATATAATTTACCTTACCTGTATTTGTCTGTAGAGAGTAAAATCACAACCACAAGGCCATATCTATCTTAGTTCTAACATTTTTTTTAAACTAAACTTAGGACATAACACATATTAAATACTCACTAAATATATATTAAGTAAGTGATTTAAAATAATAATGCAACATTATTAAAATTAAAACAAAAGAAATAAATTATTTGTTGGAATCAATTAACTGGAAGAAAAGAATTAGACAACTTCTCGAGCCTCAATATTTTCTAATTGAACCAATGATATTTGTAATAAATGAAGGAAAAGTATAAAACAATCATCTTAAAAATATATGTGCAAGAGGAGAAAAAGATGGCAGAGGAGTAGGTAGACGTGGAGTACATCTCTTTCCACAGACATCAGGAATGCAGACACAGAAGTGCATGCACAACACCAGCTGAGAGTGCACCGGAGTACCTGACCAGTGAAAAAGAGCATATAGAACCATGCAAAACTCGGTAGGATGAAGGAACCAGGGGAAAAAACAGGAGTGTTAGTAGGACTGGACCTGCCCTCAGCAGGTGGAGGAACTGAAGCAGGGGTCTGATCCCCACACTGGGAAATTGTCTGAGTCAGCGGAGAAACATTTAAGGCTGAGAGTGAAACAGATGATCTGTGGAAGCCTAAATAGAATGAGAATCAGACAGTCCTTGCCATAGCCATATATACCCTGGACAGGAATGCTGGTCACCTGGAAAGTACAGCAGCTGGAAGTAGGAGCTTAAGGATTGTGGAGCAATCCCAGTGAGAGAGAGGCTGTTGACTGTGGAGAGATGGACTGAGGGGATGTGGGGGAGGAGATCCTGGAGGAAAGTGAGGCACCCATGGAAGCAAGGTGATACTGCTGAGTCACATGTAGGGGGTGGAGCCATCACCATAGCCTCTCTTTCCCCACATGCCAGCATCAGAATATGCCAGCTGAACAATAGAGGTTGAACCATCAAATGCTTGAGGCACTGAACTAGAAAGTAGGACCCCACTCAGGGTGCTCCTTTAAGTTCCTGATGTGCCGATCTACAAAATAGGACCCCAGCCAGGAGGCCCCCTCTGTGTGCCTGACACTCTAAAAAACAGAGAAAGACCCCAAGCAAGGGAACCTTCTAAGTGCCTGAATGGGCAGAGCTATGGAGAAATACTGGCCAAAGAGGCCTTCTGATTGCCAGCTACAAGAGGCAAAAAAAGCCTGTGATAGGGTCATAACTCTTGTGGCAAAGGCAGTCTGTGTCTCTGCACACTTGGCACCAGTAGGGTTCCTGCAAGCCAAGCAACTGTGCCACCCTCACACTCAACTCTCACTGGGGCAGAGCTCCCACAGACAAAAAAAAAAAAAAAAAAAAGGCCTTGCATTTTTTACAAAAGAGAAGGAAATGAAATAAAGAAAAGTAAGCAACTTGGCATTAGTACTTGCTTCAGTACCCAGTTGGGAGGATTCCCAANACTCTCACTGGGGCAGAGCTCCCACAGACAAAAAAAAAAAAAAAAAAAAGGCCTTGCAGCTATGCGTGCAGGGTCACTTCATTCGTGTCCAACTCTTTGTGACTCTGTAGACTGTTGCCTGCCAGGCTTCTCTATCAGGGAAGGGGGTCTCCAGGCAAGAATACTGGAACATATTGTCCAATACTGGTTGCCATACCCTTCTAGAGCACTATATTTCCTGCTGCCCTAGCCATCAACCCCCCGTGAGTACCTGGTGCTGCCAGAATGCCTGAGACCCAAGAAGCAGCATCACCTCCAACCTGGCCCTCACAGTGGCAAACCCAAGCCCTCCAAGGCAGCCTGAGGTGCAAAACCCCAGTGGACAACCCCCATGTAGAGGTGGAAATAAAACCACAATTTAAACCCAGGGGCAGTGTGGCTAAGGAAGAAGACCCAAAACCTTCTCATCAGCTGTAGAAGCTTCAGATTAAATTCACACGATCAACTAGGCAGACTCTGTGTCTGTGGTATATTCCACTATTATTTAACATATTTCTGGAAGTCCTAGTTAGAGAAGAAAAAGAAAAGGAATCCAGATCGGAAAAGAAGTAAAACTCTCACTGTTTGTAGATGACATGATACTGTACATAGAAAACCTAAAGATAGTATCAGAAAATTACTAGAGCGAATCAGTGAATTTAGCAAAGTTCTAGGATATAAAATAAATACACAGAAATCACTTGCATTTCTATATACTAACAATGAAAAATCAGAAATTATGGAATAAATCCCATTCACCATTGCAACAAAAAGAATTAAATATTTAGGAATAAGCTTACCTGAGGAGACAAAAACTGTACACAATTATAAGACACTAATGAAAGAAATCAAAGATGACATAAACAGATGGAGAGATATTTCATATTCCTGGGTAGGAAAAATCAATATTGTGAAAATGACTATACTGCAGACACAATCTACAGATTCAATGTGATTCCTACTAAATTACCAATGACATTTTTCACAGAACTAGAACAAAAAATTTTCTCAATTCATATGGAAACACAAAAGACCCTGAATAGCCAAAGCAGTCTTGAGAAAAGAATGGAACCTTCCTGATTTAAGATTTAACTGCAAAGGTACAATCATCAAGACAGTATGTTACTGGCACAAAAACAGAAATATAGACAAATGAAACAAGAAAGAAAGCCCAGAATAAACCCATGCACCTATGGGTTCCTTATTTTTGAAAAAGGAGTCAAGAATACATAATGGGGTAAAGATAGATTCTTCAATAAATGGTGCTGAGAAAACTGGACAGCTACATGTAAAAGAATGAAATTCTAACACCATACACAAAGATAAACTCAAAATTGATTAAAGACCTAAATGTAAGGCCAGAAACTATACAATTCTTAGATGAAAACATAGGCAGAACACTTGATGACATAAATCAAAGAAAGATCCTATATGACCCACCTCCTAGAGTAATGGAAATAAAAACTAAACAAGTGGGACCTGATTAAACTTTAAAACTTCTGCACAGCAAAGGAAACTATAAGCGAGGTGAAAAGACAACCTTCAGAATGGGAGAAAATAATAACAAAGAAACAACTGACAAAGGATTAATTTCCAAAATATACAAGCAGCTCATACAACTCAATACCAGAAAAACAAATAACCCAATCAAAAAAAGGGAAAAAGACCTAAACAGACATTTCTCCAAAGAAGAAGTACAGATGACTAACACACACATGAAAGAATGCTCAACATCGCTCATTATTAGAGAAATGGAAGTCAAAATTACAATGAGATATCACCTCATACCCATCAGAATGGCCATCATCAAAAAGTCTACAAACAATAAATGCTGGAAAGGGTGTGAAGAAAAGGGAATGCTCTTTCACTTTTGGTGGGAATGTAAATTGATACAGCCACTATGGAAGATGGTATCGAGATTCCTTAAAAAACTAGGAATAAAGCCACCATGTAACCCAGCATTCCCACTCCTAGGCATATAACCTGAGGAAACCAACATTTAAAGAGACATATGTATCCCATTGTTCATTGCAGCACTATTACTATTACTCAGCCATAAAAAGGAACATTTGAGTCAGTTTTAATGAGGTGGATGAACCTAGAACCTAATAATTATACAGAGTGAAGTGATTCAAAAAGAGAAAAATGAATACCATATTCTGACGTGAATATATAGAATCTAGAAAAATGGTGCTAAAGAATTTATTTATAGGGCATCAGTGGAGAAAAAGACATACAGAATACTTACGGACATGGGGAGAGGGGAGGAAAGGGTGAGATGTATGGAAAGAGTAACATGGAAACTTACATTACCATATGTAAAATAGATAGCCAAAAGTAATTTGCTGTATGACTCAGAAAACTCAAACAGGGGTTCTGTATCAACCTAGAGGGGTGGGATGGGGAGGGAGATGGGAGAGAGTGGATGTATGTATACCTATGGTTGATTCATGTTGAGGTTTGACAGAAAACAGCAAAATTCTATAAAGTAATCCTCCTTCAATAAAAAATAAATAAATTAAAAAAATAACCCTGAATAGCTACTCAATAATTGCAGGTACTTTGCTTGAAATCAACTATTGTTGGTGCTGAAAAATAATTAATTATTTCTTCTATCTGGGCAATTTGAACAACTTCTTGGAACAGGCTTATTACTTGAAAATCACACTCCTTTAGCTCACATTACATATCTCTGGACTGAGACTAAGAATGATGCTGATTTCTACTTAACAAGCATATCAACATTTGATGTTCTTCCATCTTTCTGTCTTTTTTTTTTGGTGGTAATAATGTTTTATTTTTTTTTTGTCTTTATTATTTTTTTTCATTTCATTTCATTTATTTTATTTTTTCTTTTTTTAAAAAATTAATTAATTTANTAAAGAGCAAGACTCCGCTGTTCAGGTGAGGTTATTTGTTTTTATTGTTCTTATCTGAACAGTAAAAGTTAAAATTCTCTCGGTTCAGTGCCTGATAGTCTTAGTCTTTTGCAGTGAATTATATAGTTTTGAGACGATTTTTCTTTTGTATCAGTTAGAGGTCTATTAAATCTTAGTTTTCTCAAATTTGACCCCCACAACCTTAATAAAGTATGTCCTGAATTTCCTTGAACTTTTCTGGTCTTGGCAAGCTCTTTGTGCCATGGGTTGCTTTCCTCTTGCTTCTTAGTTATTGTTTTTCTATTATGTGGCATATAGGAGATTCTTTGTTTTATAATGTGGAAAAACCCAGAATTATGGCATCTGATAAGGAAGATCTTTTTTCTTCCCAGTGTTAAGTAAAGCAAGTATTTTCTAAAATGATGGAATCTATGAGAGATATTTTCCCTCTTAACTAATTAGGTATCAAAATGATTTTATAATAAATAAGAGTAATTGATGTATGAAGACCTGAATAATATTCCTAGAACTATCTGTTATTCTTTTGAAGACAATTGCAATATCTATAGCCTTCAAGTTAAAATTTAAGTTAAAAAGACCTGTCTTATCTACCTCACATAAACTCTGGGAAAAGAAAATAATTTTATTAAAAAACATTCAAATTATAAACTAGTACAGTGAGCAAGTATTTGTTTACATCACCATTATTATAATTTTGCATTGTTAACAAATAAGTACCTGATGCTGTATGCCTACTACAATGATTTTCTTTTTTGCAATCTGCGTGTTTGATAGTATTTAAAAGAGTGTGAATTGTTAGATGTGGCAAGTAGTGTCCACTTACAAGATATATCTCTAAAAATAGAGGACTAGTGAATAAGAGTGAAGGATTAATAGTATTCAAATAAGAATTTAAATGATTTAGCATATTTAGCCCAGATAAAATAAAGCTTTTGTTACATGGGAACTCTATTCAAATATTTAAGGAAGGAAGAGTTGTCATTTAAAAGAACGATTACTCAATTCATCATAGTGCAAAGGTGTGAATAAAACTATGACGAGTAGAAAGCAGCAGAGTTCTGAGTTGTTAAACAGAAAATGAATTGCCTTAGGAGCTAGAAGATTCTGTTACTGGTGGTTTTCGAAAATAAGTTGATAGTCCTGAGATTAATGGAATACAGGAGATAATATAATTTGATGAGTTGTTGGACTTCAAGGTAGCCAAGCTCTTTTCCAATCCTGAGTTTAGGGTTCTATTATTTGATAATACAATGGATTTGCCACTTGTGCATCTCAATTTGGTATGCACATGTAAAATAGACAATTCAGAAAATGCCTTGAAAATGAATGAGAACCTCATTTGTAACCTGAAATTGTCAGTGTTCATAAAGAAAGATAATACTGAGTTATCTTTAAGTTAACTGCTAAGATAGTTAATACATGTTTTTCTAAATCAGTGTTTACTTTCAGCAATTGTTATAGAATTATTTATTTCAAGGTTTCAAGTGTATATGACTGAAAGATTACAGTCATACACATTTCAAATATAATTTTTTTGACAACATTTGTGATATGATTCTTTAGTGGTTTAATCAGNATCAGTGTTTACTTTCAGCAATTGTTATAGAATTATTTATTTCAAGGTTTCAAGTGTATATGACTAACTGAAAGATTACAGTCATACACATTTCAAATATAATTTTTTTGACAACATTTGTGATATGATTCTTTAGTGGTTTAATCAGAATTTAATGGTAAATGATTTTAAAGATGACAGTCCTGGGTATTGGTCATGGGAGTCAGATGGGCTTTTATAGAAATATTAAGATTTGTTTCATGTACTCTGAGAGTGTGTTATTTTAGTATATTACCAACTCTGGATGATTAAGCTAATCTTATCCATTGTTAAAAAGCAAAGCTCACTAACGGTCTCATGGCTGGTAGACTGGTTTATTTTCTTATCTGCTGAGTAACTGAGATACGAGGCTAGTTTTCTTTATTCTCTTAACTGAATTACCTGTGAGTATTTCATTTAATCAAATAAAATGTCTCACTGACAGAAAACTTATTAGATTCTACTCTCACAGTAGTCATGTGAACTGACCAAGTCTTAAATCCTGGCAATCATGGAATTTGCTACGTTGTGACTGAGGCTCCCTTGACTTACATACTACAGGTCGTTATTAATAAGATAAGAAGTCTGGTAGTTTGAGCATATAATGATTTGGAAGCACCAGGAAAAAAAAAAGTCCACCAAAGTATCAGGCTGCTTTATTATCCAATTCTGATCAAATGTTTAGAATGGAGATGAAAGGGGAAAGAGTAAAATCTCTGAGGATCATTGGAAGAAATATACATCTTTGCCTGGGGATGAATACTTACACAGAACACCAAACAAATGTTTCTTCGATAGAAAAAAGTTGCTTAAAGAAAAGAGAGGACTTCCTTGGTGGTGCAGTGGTTAAGAATCCATCTACAAACGCAGGGGACCTGAGTTGGATCCCTGGTCCTACAAGATCCCACATCCTTTGAGGCAACTAAGCCTGTTGCTCCACAACCACTGAAGCCCTAGAGGCTGTGCTCCAAACAAGAGAATCCACTACATGAGAAGCCCATGCACCGCAATTAGAGAGTGGCCCCTGCTCACTGAAGCTAGAACCCAGCACGGCTAAAAATAAATAATTTAAAGGGAAAAAAGGGAGCAAAAGTAAATAACTTACTGCCTGGGAAGACAAGCTTTCCATAAATTTTTTTATGTAAATGATTCTTCCTAACAACTCAACCAATAATAACACACTCCCTTTAAAAGTACAACATTACTTCAATCTTATACAGTAATTTTATGTTATATTTAAACACCTTGGTGGTTGAGTAGAGATCTTTAATATTTTATTTTATGTTGTAGAGTAACTTTAAAAACTTGATTATCTCCTTTATCTAGATTTTAGCTCTAAAGAAGTTACCCAGAAGTGTTAGGTTAATCAAGACTTTTTAAAAATAGTAGAATAAGAGATGAATATGAGATGATGCTATAAATTTTGAAGTATCAGGTAGAAAAAAATCATGACATTGGGAGTCATGATATCTGTATATGAAAGTTTTGGTTGAAAATGTCTGCAAGTATTCTTGATCTTTAATGACNAAAATAGTAGAATAAGAGATGAATATGAGATGATGCTATAAATTTTGAAGTATCAGATAGAAAAAAATCATGACATTGGGAGTCATGATATCTGTATATGAAAGTTTTGGTTGAAAATGTCTGCAAGTATTCTTGATCTTTAATGACCACATACTTACACCAAAAAGAAATTCAAGATTGCTACTGAACAAATAGTTTTAA
This sequence comes from Neotragus pygmaeus, assembly GCA_006410875.1. NCBI lineage: Eukaryota > Metazoa > Chordata > Mammalia > Artiodactyla > Bovidae > Neotragus > Neotragus pygmaeus. The sequence continues at coordinate 100,450 of SJYV01019853.1, forward strand.
ATTCCTATTTATGTAGTTAATCTGAAATACTCATATTGTTTCCCTTGAACAAAAAATAAGATATTTTATCTACTTGAAAGTGAAAGTGAAGTCGCTCAGTTGTGTCCCACTCTTTTCGACCCTATGGACTGTAGCCTACCAGTATCCTCCATCCATGGGATTTTCCAGGCAAGTGTACTAGAGTGGGCTGCCATTTCCTTTTTCGGGGGATCTTCCCATCCCAGGGATCAAACCCGGGTCTCCCACACTGCAAACAGATGCTTTGCCATCTGAGCCACATAGTGAGAGCAAATATGATATGAATTATTTTGATAGATTAAAATGTCATTTCATTCAAAGTATTCCCTGTATTTTGTAGTAATGCCATCAAAGACCAGAAATAGATTACTTAGTTGCAAACTTGTCACTAACTGAGGTAAATTTTTATAGTATTACTTCTAGTTCTTCCTTCTGGTGCTGCTAGCTACTCCCCAGGGCTTAAAATAATTTATAAAGCAAGGCTGTTTCTTACCAGGTCTTCATTTCAAAACAGGCCACTCTCTTCTGCAACTGTGTGAAAGAAACTTTGTTTTATTTCTGCCAGCAAAGAGTAACCTCGGATCCATCAACAATTGAGTTTTACTTCATTAATAGCAGTGGAGCAATGAGTACCTCTAAGGATCTGTTTAGGATAGTCCAGCATGTATGCTCAAAGGTTGTTCAGAGACCCATCTTTTCTCAAGTATAGGGTATGATGATTATTTGGGCTTCCCTGGTGGCTCAGAGGTTAAAGCGTCTGCCTCCAATGTGGGAGACCCGGGTTCGATCCCTGGGTTGGGAAGATCCCCTGGAGAAGGAAATGGTAACCCACTCCAGTATTCTTGCCTGGAGATTAAAAGAAGCAGTGACACCAACACTTATGAATCCACAGCCAGTAGAATCTGCAAATGTCTGTCTTCTCTACAAAATAAGTTGCTTCTATAGCTAATTGTAGCTGCTTGGCTTCTCACCTATTTCTAATGGCACTCTTTGAGCATATAGCATCAGTCAAGGCCAATGATGATTCCGTTTTTTTCTTCTTAGGAGACTAGGAGTGTGGATATTTCTATTCCTATATTGTTTCTATGATTATATAGTCAAGGATAAAGCAATTCCCTCTCATTTTAAAATTTATTAAAATAAAGGAATTGAACTAAACAGTCTCTAAGGTTTCATTCAATAAAAAGTTATTACATTACTCCTCTGTGTATTAAAGATAAAATGGACTCTCTGCCTTATTACATAGTTGTGTCTAGAACATAAAATATGTTCAGTATTATTGAATTAATTTAAATATGCTGATATAAATGTTTCTACATAATATCTTACATATGCAGACCTTTTACACACCTTTTAAAAATAAATCATACTTGTTTTATCTGCATGACTGATTTTTATATATGTGAACTGAAGTGTAAGGCAGTGTCTAAGAATCATTTCAAAGTTGCAGTGCAGAGCAGAGAATTTAAAAGAAATTATCTGGGATTAATAAACACCCATCCATGAACATTGTTATATTAAGTCACAGTTTCTTAAAACTTATTTTAAATGATATATCAGAGATGCATGAACTGAAGAAATAAAAGAATTTCAAAGGATAAAACAACTTTTTGAAAAATCAGTTATTTTGCTTCAGTATGGTGCAGTAACTTAGTAAGGACTCTGAGCGCCGCTGTTCACCAATCAGGGGAAAAATGGTTCATAAGATCCGCCGGAACCACTGAGTTTCACAGCACAAAGAAACGCCAGACTGAGATAAACTGTCTTCCAAGCTGCACTAAATTCAGGCCTCTATACCACTGGATTCTGGGCTTCTTTTCCGAATACACAGGGCTTCACGCAGACGTCCTGGCATCCAGAAATACAACAGGAGATTGGCCAGTGTCTAAAGATCAGCAGGACAAGAATGGCGGCTCGGCAGAGGGGCGGGGACTACACAGCGTTCATCCTGCTCTCCATCCTCCTGGGGACTCAGAGCGAAGTCTGGGCAGGACAGATTCTCTACTCCGTGCCGGAGGAGACAGAGACAGGGTCTTTTGTCGGTAATATCGCCAAGGATCTGGGACTGGAGCCTAAGGATCTGGCGGAGCGCGGGGTCCGCATCGTTTCCAGAGGTAGGACGCAGCTCTTCGCTCTGAATCCGCGAAGCGGCAGCTTGGTCACCGCGGGCAGGATAGATCGGGAGGAGCTCTGCGCCCAGAGCGCGCGGTGTCTGGTGAACTTTAACATCCTGGTGGAAGATAAAATGAATCTTTATCGTATAGAAGTGGAAATAATGGATATTAATGACAACACTCCTAAATTCTTGATGGAAGAAATGAATGTGAAAATAATGGAGAATACAGCTCCTGGGGTTCGATTTCCTTTAAATGAGGCTAGGGATCCGGATGTGGGCACGAACTCTCTCCAGAGCTACCACCTCAGCCCCAATCGCCACTTCTCCCTGGTTGTGCACACCGGAGAGGATGGAACTAAATATCCGGAATTAGTGCTGGAGCAGGTACTGGATCGGGAAGAAGTGGCAACTCACCACCTCCTCCTCACCGCCTCTGACGGCGGTGACCCACCACGATCCGGAACCGCCCGTGTCCAAGTAACAGCGGTGGACGTGAATGATCATGCGCCAATCTTCTCTTTGCCTCAGTACCAAGTAACTGTCCCTGAGAACGTGCCAGTGGGCACAAGACTGCTGACGATAAATGCTATAGATCTGGATGAGGGAGTGAACGGGGAAGTGACATACTCTTTTGCGAAAATTACTCCAAAAATTCTACAGATATTCCAGCTGAACTCTCACACAGGAGAATTATCAACTCTAGATGGCCTAGATTATGAAGAATCTGGCTACTATGAAATGGAAGTTCAAGCTCAGGATGGTCCTGGTAGTATGACAAGGGCTAAAGTACTGATCACAATTTTAGATGTGAATGACAATGCCCCAGAAGTGACTGTAACATCTGTAAGCAGCTCAATCCCCGAAGACACTCCTCCTGGAACAGTAGTGGCGCTTTTCTACCTTCAAGACCGAGATTCTGGGAAGAATGGCCAGGTGACCTGCACTATTTCAGAAGATCTGCCTTTTAAATTAGAAAGATCTATAGACAACTATTACAGATTGGTGACAGCAGAAAACCTAGACCGGGAAAAATTCTCTGCGTATAACATCACACTGAAAGCCACAGATGGTGGAAGCCCACCCTTGTCCACGACAACTCACATCTCCATGAGCGTGGCAGACACCAACGACAACCCACCTGCCTTCCTGCACTCCTCGTACTTTGTCTATGTGCCTGAGAATAACCCCAGAGGCACCTCCATCTTCTCCGTGACTGCACATGACCCTGACAGCAACGAGAACGCCCGTGTCACATACTCCCTATCTGAAGATACTCTCCAGGGGCCATCTGTGTCCTCCTACGTCTCCATCAACTCAGATACTGGTGTCCTCTATGCACTGCACTCCTTCGACTATGAACAGTTTCGGGACCTGCAGTTGAGAGTGACTGCAAGTGACAGTGGGGACCCACCACTCAGCAGCAATGTGTCTCTGGGCATATTTGTGCTGGACCGGAATGACAACACACCTGAGATTCTGTACCCTGCTCTCCCCACTGACGGTTCTACTGGTGTGGAGCTGGCACCCCGCTCTGCAGAGCCTGGCTACTTGGTCACCAAGGTGGTGGCAGTGGACAGAGATTCAGGCCAGAATGCCTGGCTGTCCTACCGTCTGCTCAAGGCCAGCGAGGNGGCAACAGTGACTTCTGGAGACAATAAATCTGGGTTGGAGAGAGGGGGACTGAAAATGTCAAACCTCTGACCTAATACTTTTGTCAAAGTATAAAAGAAAACCTGAAGCTTGAAATAAACATATAGTCCTGCACCTTGAGTCAGAGGCTACATCATTCTCCGCCAACACTGCTCATCCCTTCAGGCTGATTCCCTGGCTGCTGGAGCTGGACTCCGGCACTTACAGTAAGACTTTTTATCATATATTTCTTCACCCCTTTATAATATGCTTAGCTAAAAGAAACTGTTTCCACCCATCCTAAAAATATTTTTGTCACATTTTTTTCAAAACTTTTATTTGTGAATGATCATTAATCTTATTTAGTTATCGGTATGCAATTGTGTTCTCTTAACCTCATAGTATAAGAAGTAAATATCTGTCTGTAAATGTAACTGATTATTGGACATTTACAAGATCAGAGCAGAGAAGGCAATGGCACCCCACTCCAGTACTCTTGGCTGGAGAATCCCAGGGACGGGGGAGCCTGATGGGCTGCCATCTACGGGGTCGCACAGAGTCGGACACGACTGAAGTGACTTAGCAGCAGCAGCAGCAGCCCAGGATCAGAGACTGTGCCTAAATAGTCTTCAACAATATTTGAAAAAAAGAGAACATATGTATACTATGGGTGTTGTGTGAATTTGTACATAAGTGAAGTTTTAGATTTAGATGCAGAGTGAAGGCTTGACAAGATTAAGTACAATTTTAGTTCTAAAATCCCTGTTCCTTAGAATACAATAGCATGAATATCTTAAAAAGATGAAGCAGTCAGGCTATACTCTTAACTATCATCAAGAAAAACAAGAATTAGGCCTGAGGGGGTAGAGATTGGAGCAATGGAATGTAAGTATAAACAGGAGAATGTTCTTGAAGGAAAGGCTGCAGATTTTCCCCAGAGAGAATTTTAAAAAGTTAAACTCTGAGATCCAGGAAAGGTATTTCTGTTTCTGAAAGTTTATATTTGAGGAGAAAATTTGTGTATGGCAGGAACAGATTCACAGAGGCAATGCTTATTGTCCAAACTGTCTCCTTTTTGTCACCGTAAACATTTATCCATGCATATATACACGTACACACATGTAAACAGGATTGCTCTGGGTATTTGAGTTGTCAGGAAACAGAGAATGAAGTCAGTTGCCCAAAGTCATAAACTAACTACACTGCATCTCAAAGGTGTTACTTTGTTTCAGTTGTGTGGTGTGTGTGTCTGGCAGTGCCTTAGTGTGTGTGTATGCACAGGTTTTATGTCTAGTGGAGTTAGGTTCCCGAGCACAGATTCTAAGTGCCATCTTATGATTGACATTTTGTAACTTTTCTTTGGATAGCTGGATATTTTTAACAGCCTAAGAGATGGGGAATGGTTAACAGATTACCCTACATTTTTCAAAGACAGTTTTCTAGATTTTTTAGTTTTAAGTAAATTTAAAAAAATGTAAACTATATATAGAGAGTTTATATCTATATCTATATCTATACTATATATATCTCCAATGGAAAACTGGAGAAATGGGCATTTATAATGAAACATAAGACCTAAAATTATTAAAATCTCTGCCTGTGCTCTCCAGAAAAGCAATGAATCAATTTGGATTAATTACAATACACCTACCTTGATACTTTCTGAAATTCCAGTAGGAGATCTGTGTTCCCTTCTGTTACACTGAAGAATAAAAAATTTCATAAAACTGTTTAAATAGCTGTACTGCCCTCCCATAGAAGTGGGTGTACTTTAGTCATGGAAGAACTAGTTCCAGCATTATACAGCAATTTGTGATCCCTTAAGGTTTTGTACTACATAGATGTAAAATAGTATTGTTAGTTCCTACCATCATCACTTCACCATTCACNTACCAGGCTCCTCCATCCGTGGGATTTTCCAGGCAAGAGTACTGGAGTGGGGTGCCATTGCCTTCTCTGGTAAGTCATTTCAGTCGTGTTCAACTCTTTGTGACCCCCAACTCTTTGTAGCCTGCTAGTCTCCTCTGTCCTTAGGATTCTCCAGGCAAGAATATTGGAGTGGGTTTTCATGCCCTCTGCCAGGAGATCTTCCTGACCCAGGGATCCAACTCGGGTCTCTTGTATTGCCTGCATTGCCAGGGGGATTCTTTACCACTGGCTCCACCTGGGAAGTCCAAAGAGTGAGGAAGAGATACTGAGAGAGAAGAGTGAAGTGAGTAGAGGGCCTCCTGAGCTTCAGAGTCTGAAAGGGGAGCCACTGAAAACAGGTCAAAAGGAGGTAGGCAGAGAGAAGGGAGGAAGACCAGTGGACTGTAGTGTCAGGAAAGTGAAAGTGGAAGTCGCTCAGGCATGTCCAACTCTTTGCTACCCGATGGACTATACGGTCTGTGGAATTCACTAGGCCAGAATACTGGAGTGGGTATCCCCTTTCCCTTCTCCAGGGGATCTTCCCAACCCAGGGATCAAACCAGGTCTCCTGCATGGCAGGCAGATTCTTTACCAGCTGAGCCACAAAGGAAGCCCACAGGTGTCAGGAAAGCAACGCAAAATTAATGTTTCAAGGAAGGAATATTCAGTTGCTAAAAGCTGCTGAGATACTGAGTAGTATGAGGCAGAAATGTGTCCACTGAATTTAGTTATAGAGAGTCAACTGAAACTCAATAAAGTGGTTTTCACACAGAGTAGGACACTAAAGAGTACATCATGAGAAACGCTGGACTGGAAGAAACACAAGCTGGAATCAAGATTGCCAGGAGAANCCTCTTGAGAAATCTGTATGCAGGTCAGGAAGTAACAGTTAGAACTGGACATTGAATAACAGACTGGTTCCAAATGGGAAAAGGAGTACATCAAGGCTGTATATTGCCACTCTGCTTATTGAACTTATATGCAGAGTACATCATGAGAAACGCTGGGCTGGAAGAAGCACAAGCTGGAATCAAGATTGCTGGGAGAAATACTAATAACCTCAGAAATGCAGATGACAAACCATTATGGCAGAAAGTGAAGAACTAAAGAGCCTCCTGATGAAAGTGAAAGAGGAGAGTGAAAAAGTTGGCTTAAAGCTCAACATTCAGAAAACAAAGATCATGGCATCTGGTCCCTTCACTTCATGGCAAATAGATGGGGAAACAGTGAAAATAGTGTCAGACTTTATTTTGGGGGGCTCCAAAATCACTGCAGATGGTGACTGCAGCCATGAAATTAAAAGATGTTTACTTCTTGGCGGGACAGTTATGACCAGCCTGGACAGCATATTAAAAAGCAGAGACACTACTTTGTCAGCAAATGTTCGTCTAGTCAAGGCTATGGTTTTTCCAATGGTCATGTATGGATGTGAGATTTGGGCTGTAAAGAAAGCTGAACACTGAAGAATTGATGCTTTTGAACTGTGGTGTTGGAGAAGACTCCTGAGAGTCCCTTGGACTGCAAGGAGATCCAACCAGTCCATCCTAAAGGAGATCAGTCCTGGGTGTTCATTGGAGGGACTGATGTTGAAGCTGAAATTCCAATATTTTGGCCACCTGATGGGAAGAGCTGGCTTATTTGAAAAGACCCTGATTCTGGGAACTATTGAGGGCAGGAGGATAAGGGGACGAAAGAGGATGAGATGGTTGCATGGCATCACCAACTCAATGGACATGAGTTTGTGTGGTCTCCTGGAGTTGGTGATGGACAGGGAGGCCTAGTGTTCTGCGGTCATGGAGTTGCAAAGAGTCAGACATGACTGATCAACTGAACTGAACTGATGATATTATTAAAGTTAGTAGTCCTTGAGTGAAGTCTTGAGGGTTCTTCAATGAAGGAAGGGCATGAGATTTTAAAGTTTAGGCTTCATAAAATTTCTTTTGGTTATTTAGATAAATTTTGTGCTTTTTTTTGGTTTATTTCAGGGTAAATTTGAGTGTATTTCAAGTAAATATAAATGTTACTATAAATACATCTATAAGTATCCTTTTATTGTCATGATATATACATTATGAAAATCTTCAAATTCTCAAATTGTACCTGAATCATATAGAAAATATGGAACGTTTTAATGTTTAAATTAATACTTAATTCATTAAGAATGTTACATTGAATGTTGAGTAATATTATGAATTCAAATAACTGAAATTTAAAATTAAAATTTAGGACATGCCTTGAAGTATTTAAAATTTTATTCAATGTATTTCAATCCAATTTTGTAAAGTTAAGAATGAATGAATTCTATTTTTGTTGTTAAAAATAGAGGGAATTTCTCATTCAAAAATGGTCTTTCACTTCTGAAACTCACCTGTGAAATTTCAAAGTGCATCCTGGGAGGTTTCCAGGTAACATTAACTTCAGGCTTTCCAATACCATCCCATAACCACCTTTCTACGGAATGTGACTAGATCCTGGGGATGCACATAGTATCAATTATTCAAAGGTGTCTCTGTTGCTGTACTTTCATGATATGTCAATGTAAAATAGGTATGCCTTGCTCCTGAGTCATGCTTGAACCAGTGAATGATATTTATAGTCCGTCACCATACTTTGGAGACAATAGATATTTTGCTTCATTTCCACAACTGGAGTATGGGATATTCTGTGAGGTCGTTTATGGTAATATCTGTATAAAGGCATTGCCTTGACTATCACAAAATTCTGCATGAGGCAAGGGTTACAATTAATCCTGCACCATCTCTCACATAGCACTATTAGCCCATCTACCTCTTCTCCACCTTATTTATAATGGGATTTTGGGTACAATGGCAAACTCTGTTTTCTCTTGATTCTTTCAAAAATTTTCCACTAGAAGTTGAATCATCTTAGTTCCAAGTAAGAGATTATGAAAAGTCTCAGAAGTCAAACTTCTCTGTGCTTTTTGCTATACAATATACTTTCTTCTTGGTAAAAACAGATAGCCCAGTCATAATCCCCTGGAGAAGGGAATGGTTACCCACTCCAGTATGGGCTTCTCAAGTGGCATTAGTGGTAAGGAAATAATTTGCCAGTGAAGGAGACATAAGAGTCGTGGGTTTGATCCCTGGGTCAGGAAGATCCCCTAGAGGAGGGGATGGAGACCCACTCCACTATTCTTGCCTGTAGAATCCCATGGACAGAGAAGCCTGGCAGGCTATATTTCTTAGGGCACAGAGAGTTGGACACAACTGAAGTGACTTAACACACACATTGGTAAAGGGGGCACCATAGGCAGAGGACTGTCACCTACAGAGAGTGGGTGTTGGGGGGGAAGGTGGGTGGAGGCAGAAAAAAGTGATATTTAGAAATGTTTTGTCAATATAAAATTGGGCTTAAGTATATATGTTTTAGGATTGAAAAATATACTTTCTGATTCAAAATAATCCTCCCAAACCCTATTTTCTAAACATAGTTGGTCATCTAATAACTTTACATTTGGATGCTCATATTCTTGTAGGTATTTAGGTATAAATATTATGCTGTGACTTGACTTTCATTAGAGAAAATGATATGTCTGTTCAGGTCAGTCACTCAATCGTGTCTGACTCTTTATGACCCCATGGACTACAGCAATCCAGGCTTCCTTGACCATCATCAACTCCCAGAACCTACTAAAACTTCTCTCCATTGAGTCAATAATGCCATCCAACCATCTCATCCTCTATCATCCTCTTCTCCTCCTGCCTTCAATCTTCCCAGCATCATGGTCTTTTCCAATGTGTCGGTTCTTAACATCAGGTGGCCGAAGTATTGGAGTTTCAGGTTCAGGATCAGTCTTTCCAATGAATATTCAGGACTCATTTCCTTTAGGATGGACTGGTTGGATATCCTTGGAATCCAAGGGACACTTAAGAGTCTTCTTCAACACCACAGTTCAAAAACATCAATTCTTTAGTGCTCTGCCTTCTTTATAGTCCAACACTCACATCCATACAAGACTACTGGAAAAATCAGAGCTTTGACTACACAGAATGTCGTTGGTAAAGTAATGCCTCTGCTGTTTAAAAAGCTGTCTAAGTTGATCATAGTTTTTCTTCCGAGGAGCAAGCGTTTTTTAATCTCATGGTACAGTCACCATCTGCAGTGATTTTGGAGCCCCCAAAATAAAATGTGTCACTGTTTCCATTGTTTCTCTATATATTTGCCATGAAGTGATGGGGTCCAATGCCATGATTTTAGTTTTTGGAGTGTAGAGTTTTAAGCCAACTTTTTCACTCTCCTTTTTCATTTTCATTAAGAGGCTCTTTAGTTCGCTTTCTGCCATAGGGGTGGTATCATCTGCATATCTGAGGTTATTGATATTTCTCCTGGCAATCTTGATTCCAGCTTCTGCTTCCTCCAGCCCAGCATTTCTCATGATATACTCTGCATATAAGTACTCCTTTCCCGATTTGGAAGCAGTCTCTTGTTCCATGTCTAGTTCTAACTGTTGCTTCTTGACCTGCATATAGATTTCTCAGGAGGCAGGTCAAGGTCTGGTGTCCCCATCTCTTGAAGAATTTTCCACAGTTTGTCAAAGTCAAAAGTCATAGGCTTTGGCATAGTCAATAAGGCAGGACTAGATGTTTTTTCTGGAACTCTCTTGCTTTTTCGATGATCCAATGGATGTTGGGAATTTGATATCTGGTTCTTTTGCTTTTTCTAAATCCAGCTTGAACATGTGGAAGTTCAGGGTTCCCCTACTGTTGAAGCCTGGCTTGGAGAATTTTGAGCATTACTTTGCAAGTGCAATTGTGTGGTAGTTTAAATATTCCTTGGCATTACTTTTCTATGGGATTAGAATGAAAACTGATCTTTTCCACTCCTGTGGCCACTGCTGAGTTTTCCAGATTTGCTGGCATATTGAGTGCAACACTTCACAGCATCATCTTTTAGGATTTGAAATATCTCAACTGATATCCCATCATCTCCATTAGGTTTGTTTGTGTTGATGCTTCCTAAGGCCCACTTGTCTTCTCATTCCAAGATGCCTAGCCCTAGGTGGCTGATTATGGCATTTGGTCCCATTACTTCATGGCAAATGGAAGGGGAAACAGTGGGAAAAGTGACAGACTTTAGTTTTTTGTACTCCGAAATCACTGCAGATGGTGACTGCAGCCATGAAATTAAAAGATGCTTTCTCCTTAAAAGAAAAGTTATGGCCAACCTCGACAGCATATTATAAAGCAGAAACATTATTTTGTCAAAAAAATGTCTGTCTTTCAAAGCTATGATTTTTCCAGTAGTCATGTATTGATGTGAGTGTTGGATTATAAAGAAAACTTGATGCTTTTGAACTGTGCTGTTGAGAAGAATTGATGCTTTTGAACTGTGGTGTTGAGAAGACTCTTGAGCATCCCTTGGACTGCAAGGAGATCCAGCCAGTCCATTCTAAAGGAAATTAGTCGTTTGATACAGGATGCAGGATGCTTGGGGCTGGTGTACGGGGATGATCCAGAGAGACGTTGTGGGGTGGGAGGTGGGAGGGGGATTCGGGATTGGGAGCTTGTGTACACCTGTGGTGGATTCATGTCGATGTATGGCAAACCCAATAGAGTATTGTAAAGTTAAATTAAAAAATAAATAAATAAATAAATTTTTAAAAAAAATAAATAGATAAAGGAAATTAGTCCTGACTATTCATTGGAAGGACTGATGTTGAAGCTGAAACTCTAATACTTTGGCCACCTGATGTTAAGAACCAACTCATTGGAAAAAGACCCTGATGCTGGGAAAGATTGAAGGAGGGAGGAGAAAGGGATGATAAAGGATGAGATGGTTGAATGGAATCACTGACTCAGTAGATGTGAGTTTGAGTAAACTCCAGGGGTTGGTGATGGACAGGGAGGCCTTGCGTGCTGCAGTTCATGGGGTTGCAAAGAGTTGAACACGACTGAGTGACTGAACTGAACTGGAACTGAGGTGAGTGATCACACCATCGTGGTTATCCGGATCATGAAGATATTTTTTGTGCAGTTTTTCTGTGTATTCTTGACACTTCTTCTGAATATCTTCTGCTTCTGTTAGGTCTATACAATTTCTGTCCTTTATTGTGCTCTTCTTTACATGAAATCTTCCCTTGGCATCTCTAATTTTCTTGAAGAGATCTTTCCCATTCTATTGTTTTCCTCTACCTCTTTGCACTGATCACCAAGGAAGGCTTTCTTATCTCTCCTTGCTTTTCTTTGGAACTTTGCATTCAAATGGGTATATCTTTTTTTCTCCTTTGCCTTTCACTTCTCTTCTTTTCATAACTGTCTGTAAGGCCTCCTCAGGCAGCCATTTTGCCTTTTTGCATTTCTTTACTTGGGGATGGTCTTGATCACTGCCTCCTGTACAAAGTCGAGAATCTCCATTTACAAATAATATATAAGGAATCCAGTATGCATAGATGTCATGATCATCTTTGGCTTTATCTTCTTAGAAACAGAATCTCTAAATCAGTGACTGTTATCCATGGAGTTTTATCCCATTATAGTATATAAGAATCTCCAGAATTCAATTTCAGAAAGACATGTAATAAAAAGCTCTTAGGCTTAATAAGAATACCCTACCATCACAATATTACATTTTATTTCCTTACACTTCTCTTCTGAGAATTTCACAGACTCAAAAAATAACAGGCATGATCTCTATGTACTTACTTACCTACCTACCTACCTACCTGTCTATATATCTTTAAATGGGAAGCATTTGATGACTTGAGATAATGTATGGTTTTAATAGGAAGTTACTGAACAACATTTGAATGCTAAAATTATTCTGTAAGATTGGAGTAGCAAAGCTGAATGGACTTATTTTGGTGAAAAGAGTGGTACTAAGAAAAATTTCAAATCTAGAGGTAAAAATTCCTGTTACTCTTTCTTATTTTTCTTTCAAATCACCTTCTAAATTAAAGGGGAAAACACTAGCTGTGATATCTTACACATATGCAATAGAGCCAATTTGGCTTCTGACTGAAATTTAATTAATAAGCTTTTCTTAAGCCAGCTTTTCTAGCTTAAGAACATTTACATTACATTCACATTAAATGTTACACATTAAGGTTCATGAAGAAAGAGATTTTCTTTTGCTTGTTTATTTGTTGATATGGGGGCCAAAAATAGTGTCTAGTATATAGTATGCAGTAAATAAATATTTGTTGAATAAATATATGTATATACACATATGTGTCTTTGCTGTGGACACACTGTGACACTGTAGGTAGGGATGCATGTGAGCTTACTCAGTTGCTTCAATTGTGTCCAACTTTGTGACCCTATGTACTGTAACCTGCCAGGCTCCTCTGTCCATAGGATTCTCCAGGCAAGAATGCTGGAGCAGATTGCCATGCCCTCCTTCAGGGATCTTCTCAACCCAGGGGTCAAACTCACATCTGCATCTCCTGCATTGCAGGTGTATTTTTTACCACTGAGCCATTGGGAAAGCCCGTAGGTAGAGATGCAGGTATACAAAAAATCTATTGTTGTGTGTGCACGTATGTGTATGTGTCTATGAAGGATCACAGAGTTTTCATGTTTTATTCACACAAGTAAACTATAAAAATATTTTTCTTCTATAAACACTGAAATATTGTACTGTATATAAATTCAACTCTCATTCCTTAAGCCAGTGATATCACTTTGGTGTTAACTACACTCGGGCTTTCTCTATGCATTTAGAAATTCTGGTATGTTCAAAAACAACATATATTGTAGATAACATTCCACACATACACCTCTTTAAGCATTTGAGAGGTATCTGTTTCACATTAAATATAGCATAACATTGTTGTTAACCTGATACTTCCTTTTGCTCCCAGCAATACTTCCTAGCGGTACATCAATGACAATCCTATATCTATCTTATTTTAAAAATCTACGTGGCATACATAGCTCACTGTGTTGTTTTAGTTGCTAAGTTCTGTCCAATTCTTAAGTGACCCCATGGAATGTAGCCCACCAGGCTCCTCTGTCCATGGAATTTCCCAGGCAAGAATACTGGAGTGGGTTACCATTTCCTTTTCCAAGATATCCCTGGGTCAGGAAGATCCCCTGGAGAAGGAAATGGCAACCCACCTCAGTATTCTTACCTAGGGAATCCCATGGACAGAGGAGCTTGGCAGTCTACAGTTCATGGGCTCTCAAAAGAATTGTACACTCTTTGTGTAGTTCTTCTCCAGTACAGATGCACATTGATTTCATGTATAATATTATGTCACTGCAAACAGCTAGAATAATTGTTAACTTTTACACAGCATATTCTACAATTTATCTAGGAAAAGTCCTGAAAAATATTATTCATAGGGTCTATAATTTTCATTTTATTTTAAATAAATTGTTCTCCAGAGAAGCTGCATCATTTTACTTTGTTACTATATAAAAGTGGAAAAAAGAGAACCCTCCCACACTGTTAGTGAAAAGGTGGGTTAGTAGCAGCCACTATGAAGAACAGTGTGCAGGTTTTTAAGAAATGGTCATGAGAATGAAATTAGAATACTCCTTAACAGCATACACAAAAGTAAACTCCAAATAGACTAAAAACCCAAATAAAAAGACAGATAATATGAAACTCTTCAGGGAAAAAGCAGAACACATTTTGACATAAAATGTGGCAAGTTTTTCTTTGACCTACCTCTTAGAATCATGAAGAATAAACAAAAATAAACAAATGAAAAAGATAAAAATAAATGGGACCTAACTCCCCTTAAAAACACTGGCACAGCAGAGGAACACACCAAAAAGACAAACCGCATAATGAAACTAATATGTGCAAACAGAGACACCCACAAGGAGTTTCTCTCCAAAACATACAAACAGCTTATGCACCTCAATATCAAAGAAACAACCCAGTCAAATAGGGGCACAAGATTTAAATGGACCTTTCTCCAAGAAAAGACATAGAGATAGCCATGAAGCACATGAAAAGATGTTCAGTATCCATAAGCACGAGATTGTGAGTCAGAAGTGGCATCACCTCACACATCAGCATGGTCAGCACAGAAAATCTATGACAATAAGAGCTGGAGAGGGAATGGACGGATAAGAACCCTCCTCCCTGTTGGTGGGAATTAAAGTCATTAAATCAACGAAGGAGAATAGGACAAAGGGTCATTAAAAACTCAAGAGCAAAGTACCATCAGTTCAGTTCAGTCACTCAGTAATGTCCTACTCTTTGTGACTCCATGAAGCTCTGCACACCAAGCCTCCCTGTCCATCACCAACTCCAGGAGTTCACTCAGATTCACGTCGCTCGAGTCAGTGATGCCATCCAGCCATCTCATCCTCTGTCATCCCCTTCTTCTCCTGCCCACAATCCCTCCCAGCATCAGGGTCTTTTCCAATGAATCAACTCTTCGCAAAGTACCATAGGACCCAGCAATCCCAGTCCTCGACACAGATCCAGAGAAAACCATAATTTTAAAAGACAGATGCACCCAGTGTTCATGGCAGCATTATGTACAATAGCCAATACATGGATGAAGCCTAAGTGGGTAAGGACAGATGAGTGGGTAAAAAAGACGTAGTATATGCACACAGAGCAGTAAGAGCTCCCCCATAAAAAGGGTGACATCATGCCATGTCCAGCAACAAGGAAGGAAGTAGAGATGATCACATTAAGTGAAGTAAGTAAGACAAAGGAAGCCAAGTATCATATGATATTTCTTGGAGGTGGTTTCTAAAAATGGATACAAATGAACTTCTTTACCAAAAAGAAATGGCCTCATAACATAACAAAGCACCTTATGTTTACCAAAAGGGAATGGTGTTGGGTAAAGGAAATGAGAAGGTGGACATGAACATACATGCACGACTCTTTGTAAAATAATCAATAACAACCCACTATAGGACGAGGAGCCCTAGGGGAAAAAAAATAAAAGTAATAGTTTCCCTACTTTTACTAAACTTTATTTTTAATCAAAATTTAAATTAAACTTCTACAAAACAATAGGTTGTCTCATTTGAATTTCTTAATTGCCATAAAGATTAAGCATTTGCTTAAATTATTTAAAGCACATATAAACTATTTTTAAGTAATCTGTTAATAATCTATATTCAATATCCTGTTTTTCTTCCTGTGGATTTGTAGTTTTTTGCACATCAAAATATTCTTTCTGTATCCATTATGTATACATTACATCTGTTAAAGGTATTTTCACCTTGTGTTTCTTTTTATTTTAAGCCTATTTATTGTGGCTTTAGAAGTAATATTTTAACTTAAAGTTCACAACAATTTTGTTGGTATCCTTTTACAATCTTGTTGAATATGAGCTATCTTATTCCATAATTAAACATATAGTCTGTCTATATTACCATGTTAATGTATATAGCATGTACATAATATATAAGTGAAGTGAAGTTGCTCAGTCTTGTCTGACTCTTTGTGACCCGTGGACTGTAGCCCACCAAGCTCCTCCATCCATGGGATTCTCCAGGCAAGTATACTGGAGTGGGCTGCCATTTCCTTCTCCAACATATTATATAAGATACATAAATAATTTAGAATTAAATCCAAGAGAAACATTTCTTTATTTCTTATTTTATCATTTTTTCTTATTTCATGTATTTGATTTGATAATACTGTAGACATGGTTTTTGCTTGTAAGTGAGCATTTACATTTGTAATGAAGATGACTCTACTTTTATTTTCTCAAACCGTCTTTATTTAATTTGAGTACCCACAACACATTAGCCTTGTAAAATGAATTGAGTCACCTTCATTAATTCTCATAGTAAATTGTATAACATGAAATTTATCTGCCCCTGGTCATTTGGTGAAATTTGACTTTAAAAATATTCCTCTGTATCTTATTTAACTTAATAAGTGTCTGCCTGGGGAACAGATAGCATTTAAGTATTGGGTTGCTGTTCTCTTAACACTTTTATTCTATTAAATTTCTATTTTTATGGTAATTTAAAGGTTTGTAAAGTTTTGTGAGTTTTTGCATTTGTTCTTGCAATTTTTTCATAGACTTTAATTGTGATTTTTAAATTGATAGTGTATCTACAGTTATGTTTCTTTTTTAAAATCATGTCTTCACAGTCTCCTCTGTTGTGAACATAAGAAAATATTCTAAAAGTTTGCATTATAAAACTTTTAAAAGAACCATCTTTTGGGGTTATCATAACTCATGTTTTTCTATGTTTTATTTCTGCTAAATAATTTGCAATGTTACATACATGATAGTTATTCAGTATAATTAATATTGAATATAAGTATTTTGATATCATCTTGTCATTTGGTCTGATTTTGCTTGCTATAGTAGAAAGTATATAGCTAGCTGAATACTCCTGTTAAAAATATAGCTCGCAATTTTTCCTATCTTTCTTTCTCATTAAGTTTGAGATTTTTGAAAGCGGAAATTAAATAAATGCCTAGTGCATTGCACAGCATGTGAACGTATTAAATTTTCAATTTTTTTCTTGAATAAAGTGAATGATTAACTTTAATAAAGAAATTGTATAATTTTTACTCAAAAAATTCTTTCTTTGATGTTTTCAACAAATTGATTTGTATCTCCGTCTTATGTAATGGGGTGGGCAGTCCAAAACAGGCTTCACTGGTGGCTCAGAGTAAAGCATCTGCCTGAAATACGGGAGACATGAGTTCGATCCCTGGGTTTTTATCGATCCCTTGGTCAATCCCCTGGAAAAGGAAATGGCAACCCACTACAATATCCTTGCCTAGGAAATCCCATGAACAAAGGAGACTGACGGGCTACAGTTCATGGGGTCACAGAAGAGTCGGACACAACATAGCAACTAAACAAGAAGCCCAAAACTTCCCTCCAAATGTCTATAAATTACCCACAACTTATATTAGCAGGTTCAGTTCCAGCTCTGGAGTTTTTGACTGATTAAATGTTACTGTTTATGTTTCAGTTCTGCTATTGTCTCTAGCATAAAGCCAGTAAAGCCAAGTTATACAGTTTCTGTTTTGATTTGCTACCTCCACCCCAGCTAGTCACATAATTCATTTATGTTTGCAGTAGATTTTACTGAAAATTTAGAAGTAACACAGGCTTTACTTGCAGCAACATCAATAGCTTCACATAAACAAAAGTAATAAACCCAACTCAAACCATATGACCTCTACTATGCATCAGCATAAGTGATTCATATGTTTTAGCTCATTTTATTCCCATAACAAACACAGGAGGTAGATATTATAATGACTTTTTTTTTTTCCCATGTGAAGAAACTGAAGTACACAAATTTAAATCAGAGGTCACAAAGCTAAAGATTGTGGCCCTGAGATATAAAGTATGTTTTTCATTAAAAGCTCTTTGCACCCTTATGTTTTACCAACACATAGAAGTTTTCCACTGGTTGAATTCTCCAAAATTGGTGGCATCTTGCCATGTTTTATTATATATGCTTACTCTCCAACCGCCTACTTATTCTCTTTTCTCATCCTTGTATATTTCTGTTGATTTACTTACATAATTCAGCTATTTCTTTTTATTCTGTTTCCTTCTATACGGCAGAGATTAAGTCCACACTCAACAATACTTATAAATTTATTTCTTGTACAAAATGGCTCCATGTTTATGAGGAATTCAAATATTATCTCTTAAAATACATTTTTTTCTTTTACCTGCAATATTTGGATGTAACTCACATTGCTTTATACAGGATCTGATTAAATCCATTGCTTTACCTTTGTGCAATACAGTTTCCAAAAAAAAATTTTTTTTTTTTCTTTACCTTCCTGGGAACTTGGGAGATGTGATTGGTCATACAATAAATCTTTTGTTATTTAGATGTTCCATGGACACATAAAGCTTTGAAATGAGTTAAAGAAATATCAAAGTCCACTCATACTGACATTGACCTCATGAATACAAGGATTCTTTACATTTCAGCTGAATATCCATAAGTTTTTATCTGTGGATAAATGAGGTCAATGACAGTAATTGGAGCAGGCAATGGCACCCCACTCTAGTACTCTTGCCTGGAAAAGTCCCATGGTCTGAGGAGACTGGAAGGCTGCAGTCCATGGGGTCGCCAAGTCAGACACAACTGTGTGACTTCACTTTCACTTTCACTTTCATGCACTGGAGAAGGAAATGGCAACCCACTCCAGTGTTCTTGCCTGGAGAATCCCAGGGATGGGGGAGCCTGATCTCTGGGGTCACACATAGTCGGACACGATGGAAGCGACTTAGCAGCAGCAGCAGCATTAATAATTTCCAATAATATAATACTTCTAAATGAGAATAAAGAAGCAAGACTTTATGATACTGACACAAATATACTATATATATATATATATATATTTATATATACACACATACTCTTTATCCATTCATCCACTAGTGTACAGTAAGGTTGTTTTCAGATCTTGGCTATTGCAAATAATGCTGCAGTGAACATGGGAGTGCATATATCTTCTCAAGTTAGTATTTTATTTTCTTCAGATAAATACCCAGAAGTGGAATTAGTGGATCATATTATAATTCTGTTTTTGAATATTTGAGAAACCCCCATAAAATTTACATTCCAATCAAGAGTGCACTAGGATTGCCTTTTCTCTACATCCTTACCAGCACTTATTCTTTCTTTTCATTTTGGTAATAACCATTCTAACCAGATTACAGGGAGAAATGTCAATAACTTAAGATATGCAGATGACAACACCCTTACGGCAGAAAGCAGAGAGGATCTAAAGAGTCTCTTGATGAAAGTGAAAGAGAAAAGTGAAAAAGCTGGCTTAAATCTCAACATTCAAAAAACAAAGATCATGACATCCAGCCCCATCACTTCATGGCAAATAGGTGGGAAAACAATAGAAACAGTGAGAGACTTTACTTTCCTGGGCTCCAAAATCACTGCAGATGTGAATGCAGCTATGAAATTAAGAGATGCTTGCTCATTAAAAGGAAAGCTATGACCAACCTAGAGAGCATATTAAAAAGCAGAGACATTACTTTGCCAATAAAAATTCATATATACAAAGCTATGGTTTTTCCAGTAGTCATGTATGGATGTGAGAGTTGGACCATAAAGAAAGCTGAGGGCCAAAGAATTGATGCTTTTGAACTGTGGTATTGAAGAAGACTAGTTTCTTGCACTACAAGGAGATCCAACTAGTCCATCCTAAAGGAAATCAGTCCTGAATATTCATTGAAAGGAATAATGCTGAAGCTGAAGCTCCAGTACTTTGGCCACCTGATTTAAAAACCTGACTGATTANAAGAAGACTAGTTTCTTGCACTACAAGGAGATCCAACTAGTCCATCCTAAAGGAAATCAGTCCTGAATATTCATTGAAAGGAATAATGCTGAAGCTGAAGCTCCAGTACTTTGGCCACCTGATTTAAAAACCTGACTGATTAGAAAAGACCCTGATGCTGGGAAAGATTGAAGGTAGGAGGAGAAGGGACAATAGAGTTTGATATGGTTGGATGGTGTTACAGACTCAATGGACATGAGTTTGAGTAAGCTCTGGGAGTTGTTGATGGCCGGGGAAGCCTGGTGTCCTCCAGTTCATGAGGTTGCAAAGAGTCGGACACAGCTGAGTAACTAAACTGAAATGATTCTAACAGGTGTGAGTTGATATTTCACTGTGGTTTTGATTTGCTTTCTCTCCTGATTAGTGATGTTGAACATGTTTTTTTTAACTGTTGGCCACCTTTATATCTTCTTTAGAAAAATATCAATCTAGATTCTCAGCCCAATTTTTAGGTGGATTGTTAGGGATTTTTAGTGTCTTTTTGTTGAATTCTCTGAGTTCTTTATGTATTTTGGATATTAACCCTTATCCAATATGTGACTTCCAAATATTTTCTCCCATTCAGTAGCTTGCCTGTTCACTTTGTTGATGAACATTTTACTTTCCTTCGTAATATCTTACAAAATCTGACACATCTCCAGCCTCAGACTGGTCTACTCTTAGAGTCCTAATTCATTCTTGTTAAGAGCTGCATAATATTCATGATAGGCATATAACACTATTTAAACATTTCTTTGTTCAGTACAGTTCAATTCAGTCACTCAGTCATGTCTGACTCTTTGCAATCCCATGAATTGCAGCATGCCAAGCCTCCATCACCAACTCCTGGAGTTCACCTGAACTCACGTCCATTGAGTCGGTGATGCCATCCAGCCATCTCATCCTCTGTCATCCCCTTCTCCTGCTGCTCCCAGTCCCTCCCAGAGTCAGGGTCTTTTCCAGTGAGTCAACTCTTTGCATGAGGTAGCCAAAGTACTGAAGTTTCAACTTTAGCATCATTCCTTCCAAAGAACACCCAGGACTGATCACTGATCATTAATTTTCTTAAATTTTTTCCCACAATAGATGTCTGTGAGCACATAGACTTTTCAACTGGTAGGTTTATTTCTAAAGAATAAGTAGATTTCCAGGAGTGACTGCTACTCTGTTGATGGGCATAAGCATTGTTTTCCCTAAAGAATGTTGGAAAATTACTTTCTTAATAGGATATAAAATTTCAGTTTCTACCTAGTGTATATGATAGTATATTTTCCCCTACACCACCAGCTGCATATATTTTAAACTTTTTCCAATGTTCTTTTTGTTCAGTAACTCAGTCATGTCCAACTCTTTGTGACCCAATGGACTGAAGCACTCCTGGCTACCCAGTCCATCACCATCTCCTGGAGACCATTCACACTCAGGTCCATAGAATTGGTGATGCCATTCAATCATCTCAAACTCTATCCTCGCCTTCTCCTCCTGCCTTCAGTCTCTCCCAGCATTAGGACCTTTTCTAATGAGTCAGCTCTTCACATCAGGTGGCCAAAGTATTGGAGCTTCAGCTTCAGCATCAGTCTTTCCAACGAATATTCAAGACTCATTTTCTTGAGGGTTGACTGGTTGGATCTCCTTGCAGTCCAAGGGACTCTCAGGAGTCTTCTCCAACACCACAGTTCAAAAGCATTAATTTTTTAGCACCAAACTTTCTTTATGGTCCAGCTCTCATATCCATACATGATGACTGGANTTTTTTTTTTTTTTTTAATATTGTCATGGAAAGTATAGGTGGCACGTCAACTAGTGAAGAACAGAGCATTTTTCTGGTCATGAGATTTGACCAGTATTGTATGTAACAGGCAGTTGAGAACAGTGCTAAAGTAGAATGGATTCTTTATAGGAACATTCTCTGTGGGGCAGCGCTTTTACTATCTAAAATGGGAGTTGGAAAATTAGGCCTGGGTATGAAACGCTCAGTTTGCTTGCACCTTCCAAAAGCATAGATAATTGAGACAGCATTTATGATTCTGCAATGTGGAAAAATAAACGTATTCATTGTCTTAAATTAGAGAAACTCAGTTTGACCTGGCAAAAAGTCTGAGGGAAAACATTTAGAAAAAGTCGGCTTTATTAACTACACAGTAGGACAGGGAAGACATGTGGTGGTATAACTTGAAATGAATGCAAATAATTTGTGATTATCATATTTATTATTAAAACAAAAGGCTGCTGCTCAAATGGTATTTGGAGAAAAGCATGTCATCTTTGCTTATGGATGTGTATATATACACACATGTACATACAATCTCACCCAATTCGCGTTAGTGTATTTTTTTGACCAGTTTTATGATGATATTCCTTACATATAATACAATTCATCATTTTATGTGTAAGGTTCAATTATTTTTAGTAAGATTCTGGAGGTTTGCCCTGTCACCACAATCCAGTTTTGTAACAATTTCCTTACCCCCCAAAGATCCCACATGCTCATTTAGTTATGCCCCATTCCCATGCCCAGCCCCAGGTAACCACTAATCTACTTTCTGTCTCAATAGAATTACTTTTCCTGGACATGGTGCTAGGCCTATGTCTTCTATGTCTTGATGCTATTGCTGTTGTTCAGTTGTCCAGTCATGTCCGACTCTTTGTGATCCTATGGACTGTAGCACACCAGGCCTCCCTGTCCCTCACCATCTCCTGGAGTTTGCCCAAGTCCATGTCCATTGCGCCAGTGATACCATTCAGCCATCTCATCCTCTGACTCTCTCTTCTCCTTCAGCTCTCAAACTTTCCCAGCTATTCTTTAATGAGCTACCTTCTGTGTCCTGCTGCTGCTGCTAAGTCGCTTCAGTCGTGTCCGACTCTGTGCAACCGCACAGACGGCAGCCCATTGGGCTCCGCCATCCCCGGGATTCTCCAGGCAAGAACACTGGAGTGGGTTGCCATTTCCTTCTCCACCTTCTGTGTCCTACCTTCAAGTAAATGATTAGGGCAAGGGAGACACCTTCTGATACTCTGGTAAATTCCTGGGTTAAGGCAATTTTCTATTGAGTGGAATTACTGTGTGTCAAGGTTAGAGTTCAAAGACAGCTCTCCAGATATTTTCTTTAGGAAAGCAGTGTGGTTTCAGTTTGAGCTCTGGAATGAAGTATACCTGGGATTAATTCTGAACTCTATTGCTTTCTAGAAGAGGGACCCCAGAAAATTAACCTCTCTGAAGTACCAGTTCTGTCATATGTAAAAATAGGGATGCTAGAATATGGCAGGTATTCCATACACAATGTCCATGGCACTACATACGTGTTCAATAGAAAATTTATAGCCATTTGTTTAAGTTTTCTCATTAAGGAAGAAATAGTAGTAGCGCATGCTCACTCATGTCCAACTCTTTGCAACCCCATGGACTGTAGCCTGCCAAGCTCATCTGTCCATGAAATATTCTATGCAAAAATACTGGGGTGGGTTGCCATTTCCTATGGAGAAGGCAATGGCACCCCATTCCAGTACTCTTGCCTGGAAAATCCCATGGATGGAGGAGCCTGGTNCAATCCCTCCCAGCATCAGGGTCTTTTCCAATGAATCAACTCTTCGCAAAGTACCATAGGACCCAGCAATCCCAGTCCTCGACACAGATCCAGAGAAAACCATAATTTTAAAAGACAGATGCACCCAGTGTTCATGGCAGCATTATGTACAATAGCCAATACATGGATGAAGCCTAAGTGGGTAAGGACAGATGAGTGGGTAAAAAAGACGTAGTATATGCACACAGAGTAGTAAGAGCTCCCCCATAAAAAGGGTGACATCATGCCATGTCCAGCAACAAGGAAGGAAGTAGAGATGATCACATTAAGTGAAGTAAGTAAGACAAAGGAAGCCAAGTATCATATGATATTTCTTGGAGGTGGTTTCTAAAAATGGATACAAATGAACTTCTTTACCAAAAAGAAATGGCCTCATAACATAACAAAGCACCTTATGTTTACCGAAAGGGAATGGTGTTGGGTAAAGGAAATGAGAAGGTGGACATGAACATACATGCACGACTCTTTGTAAAATAATCAATAACAACCCACTATAGGACGAGGAGCCCTAGGGGAAAAAAAATAAAAGTAATAGTTTCCCTACTTTTACTAAACTTTATTTTTAATCAAAATTTAAATTAAACTTCTACAAAACAATAGGTTGTCTCATTTGAATTTCTTAATTGCCATAAAGATTAAGCATTTGCTTAAATTATTTAAAGCACATATAAACTATTTTTAAGTAATCTGTTAATAATCTATATTCAATATCCTGTTTTTCTTCCTGTGGATTTGTAGTTTTTTGCACATCAAAATATTCTTTCTGTATCCATTATGTATACATTACATCTGTTAAAGGTATTTTCACCTTGTGTTTCTTTTTATTTTAAGCCTATTTATTGTGGCTTTAGAAGTAATATTTTAACTTAAAGTTCACAACAATTTTGTTGGTATCCTTTTACAATCTTGTTGAATATGAGCTATCTTATTCCATAATTAAACATATAGTCTGTCTATATTACCATGTTAATGTATATAGCATGTACATAATATATAAGTGAAGTGAAGTTGCTCAGTCTTGTCTGACTCTTTGTGACCCGTGGACTGTAGCCCACCAAGCTCCTCCATCCATGGGATTCTCCAGGCAAGTATACTGGAGTGGGCTGCCATTTCCTTCTCCAACATATTATATAAGATACATAAATAATTTAGAATTAAATCCAAGAGAAACATTTCTTTATTTCTTATTTTATCATTTTTTCTTATTTCATGTATTTGATTTGATAATACTGTAGACATGGTTTTTGCTTGTAAGTGAGCATTTACATTTGTAATGAAGATGACTCTACTTTTATTTTCTCAAACCGTCTTTATTTAATTTGAGTACCCACAACACATTAGCCTTGTAAAATGAATTGAGTCACCTTCATTAATTCTCATAGTAAATTGTATAACATGAAATTTATCTGCCCCTGGTCATTTGGTGAAATTTGACTTTAAAAATATTCCTCTGTATCTTATTTAACTTAATAAGTGTCTGCCTGGGGAACAGATAGCATTTAAGTATTGGGTTGCTGTTCTCTTAACACTTTTATTCTATTAAATTTCTATTTTTATGGTAATTTAAAGGTTTGTAAAGTTTTGTGAGTTTTTGCATTTGTTCTTGCAATTTTTTCATAGACTTTAATTGTGATTTTTAAATTGATAGTGTATCTACAGTTATGTTTCTTTTTTAAAATCATGTCTTCACAGTCTCCTCTGTTGTGAACATAAGAAAATATTCTAAAAGTTTGCATTATAAAACTTTTAAAAGAACCATCTTTTGGGGTTATCATAACTCATGTTTTTCTATGTTTTATTTCTGCTAAATAATTTGCAATGTTACATACATGATAGTTATTCAGTATAATTAATATTGAATATAAGTATTTTGATATCATCTTGTCATTTGGTCTGATTTTGCTTGCTATAGTAGAAAGTATATAGCTAGCTGAATACTCCTGTTAAAAATATAGCTCGCAATTTTTCCTATCTTTCTTTCTCATTAAGTTTGAGATTTTTGAAAGCGGAAATTAAATAAATGCCTAGTGCATTGCACAGCATGTGAACGTATTAAATTTTCAATTTTTTTCTTGAATAAAGTGAATGATTAACTTTAATAAAGAAATTGTATAATTTTTACTCAAAAAATTCTTTCTTTGATGTTTTCAACAAATTGATTTGTATCTCCGTCTTATATAATGGGGTGGGCAGTCCAAAACAGGCTTCACTGGTGGCTCAGAGTAAAGCATCTGCCTGAAATACGGGAGACATGAGTTCGATCCCTGGGTTTTTATCGATCCCTTGGTCAATCCCCTGGAAAAGGAAATGGCAACCCACTACAATATCCTTGCCTAGGAAATCCCATGAACAAAGGAGACTGATGGGCTACAGTTCATGGGGTCACAGAAGAGTCGGACACAACATAGCAACTAAACAAGAAGCCCAAAACTTCCCTCCAAATGTCTATAAATTACCCACAACTTATATTAGCAGGTTCAGTTCCAGCTCTGGAGTTTTTGACTGATTAAATGTTACTGTTTATGTTTCAGTTCTGCTATTGTCTCTAGCATAAAGCCAGTAAAGCCAAGTTATACAGTTTCTGTTTTGATTTGCTACCTCCACCCCAGCTAGTCACATAATTCATTTATGTTTGCAGTAGATTTTACTGAAAATTTAGAAGTAACACAGGCTTTACTTGCAGCAACATCAATAGCTTCACATAAACAAAAGTAATAAACCCAACTCAAACCATATGACCTCTACTATGCATCAGCATAAGTGATTCATATGTTTTAGCTCATTTTATTCCCATAACAAACACAGGAGGTAGATATTATAATGACTTTTTTTTTTTCCCATGTGAAGAAACTGAAGTACACAAATTTAAATCAGAGGTCACAAAGCTAAAGATTGTGGCCCTGAGATATAAAGTATGTTTTTCATTAAAAGCTCTTTGCACCCTTATGTTTTACCAACACATAGAAGTTTTCCACTGGTTGAATTCTCCAAAATTGGTGGCATCTTGCCATGTTTTATTATATATGCTTACTCTCCAACCGCCTACTTATTCTCTTTTCTCATCCTTGTATATTTCTGTTGATTTACTTACATAATTCAGCTATTTCTTTTTATTCTGTTTCCTTCTATACGGCAGAGATTAAGTCCACACTCAACAATACTTATAAATTTATTTCTTGTACAAAATGGCTCCATGTTTATGAGGAATTCAAATATTATCTCTTAAAATACATTTTTTTCTTTTACCTGCAATATTTGGATGTAACTCACATTGCTTTATACAGGATCTGATTAAATCCATTGCTTTACCTTTGTGCAATACAGTTTCCAAAAAAAAATTTTTTTTTTTTCTTTACCTTCCTGGGAACTTGGGAGATGTGATTGGTCATACAATAAATCTTTTGTTATTTAGATGTTCCATGGACACATAAAGCTTTGAAATGAGTTAAAGAAATATCAAAGTCCACTCATACTGACATTGACCTCATGAATACAAGGATTCTTTACATTTCAGCTGAATATCCATAAGTTTTTATCTGTGGATAAATGAGATCAATGACAGTAATTGGAGCAGGCAATGGCACCCCACTCTAGTACTCTTGCCTGGAAAAGTCCCATGGTCTGAGGAGACTGGAAGGCTGCAGTCCATGGGGTCGCCAAGTCAGACACAACTGTGTGACTTCACTTTCACTTTCACTTTCATGCACTGGAGAAGGAAATGGCAACCCACTCCAGTGTTCTTGCCTGGAGAATCCCAGGGATGGGGGAGCCTGATCTCTGGGGTCACACATAGTCGGACACGATGGAAGCGACTTAGCAGCAGCAGCAGCATTAATAATTTCCAATAATATAATACTTCTAAATGAGAATAAAGAAGCAAGACTTTATGATACTGACACAAATATACTATATATATATATATATATATTTATATATACACACATACTCTTTATCCATTCATCCACTAGTGTACAGTAAGGTTGTTTTCAGATCTTGGCTATTGCAAATAATGCTGCAGTGAACATGGGAGTGCATATATCTTCTCAAGTTAGTATTTTATTTTCTTCAGATAAATACCCAGAAGTGGAATTAGTGGATCATATTATAATTCTGTTTTTGAATATTTGAGAAACCCCCATAAAATTTACATTCCAATCAAGAGTGCACTAGGATTGCCTTTTCTCTACATCCTTACCAGCACTTATTCTTTCTTTTCATTTTGGTAATAACCATTCTAACCAGATTACAGGGAGAAATGTCAATAACTTAAGATATGCAGATGACAACACCCTTACGGCAGAAAGCAGAGAGGATCTAAAGAGTCTCTTGATGAAAGTGAAAGAGAAAAGTGAAAAAGCTGGCTTAAATCTCAACATTCAAAAAACAAAGATCATGACATCCAGCCCCATCACTTCATGGCAAATAGGTGGGAAAACAATAGAAACAGTGAGAGACTTTACTTTCCTGGGCTCCAAAATCACTGCAGATGTGAATGCAGCTATGAAATTAAGAGATGCTTGCTCATTAAAAGGAAAGCTATGACCAACCTAGAGAGCATATTAAAAAGCAGAGACATTACTTTGCCAATAAAAATTCATATATACAAAGCTATGGTTTTTCCAGTAGTCATGTATGGATGTGAGAGTTGGACCATAAAGAAAGCTGAGGGCCAAAGAATTGATGCTTTTGAACTGTGGTATTGAAGAAGACTAGTTTCTTGCACTACAAGGAGATCCAACTAGTCCATCCTAAAGGAAATCAGTCCTGAATATTCATTGAAAGGAATAATGCTGAAGCTGAAGCTCCAGTACTTTGGCCACCTGATTTAAAAACCTGACTGATTAGAAAAGACCCTGATGCTGGGAAAGATTGAAGGTAGGAGGAGAAGGGACAATAGAGTTTGATATGGTTGGATGGTGTTACAGACTCAATGGACATGAGTTTGAGTAAGCTCTGGGAGTTGTTGATGGCCGGGGAAGCCTGGTGTCCTCCAGTTCATGAGGTTGCAAAGAGTCGGACACAGCTGAGTAACTAAACTGAAATGATTCTAACAGGTGTGAGTTGATATTTCACTGTGGTTTTGATTTGCTTTCTCTCCTGATTAGTGATGTTGAACATGTTTTTTTTAACTGTTGGCCACCTTTATATCTTCTTTAGAAAAATATCAATCTAGATTCTCAGCCCAATTTTTAGGTGGATTGTTAGGGATTTTTAGTGTCTTTTTGTTGAATTCTCTGAGTTCTTTATGTATTTTGGATATTAACCCTTATCCAATATGTGACTTCCAAATATTTTCTCCCATTCAGTAGCTTGCCTGTTCACTTTGTTGATGAACATTTTACTTTCCTTCGTAATATCTTACAAAATCTGACACATCTCCAGCCTCAGACTGGTCTACTCTTAGAGTCCTAATTCATTCTTGTTAAGAGCTGCATAATATTCATGATAGGCATATAACACTATTTAAACATTTCTTTGTTCAGTACAGTTCAATTCAGTCACTCAGTCATGTCTGACTCTTTGCAATCCCATGAATTGCAGCATGCCAAGCCTCCATCACCAACTCCTGGAGTTCACCTGAACTCACGTCCATTGAGTCGGTGATGCCATCCAGCCATCTCATCCTCTGTCATCCCCTTCTCCTGCTGCTCCCAGTCCCTCCCAGAGTCAGGGTCTTTTCCAGTGAGTCAACTCTTTGCATGAGGTAGCCAAAGTACTGAAGTTTCAGCTTTAGCATCATTCCTTCCAAAGAACACCCAGGACTGATCACTGATCATTAATTTTCTTAAATTTTTTCCCACAATAGATGTCTGTGAGCACATAGACTTTTCAACTGGTAGGTTTATTTCTAAAGAATAAGTAGATTTCCAGGAGTGACTGCTACTCTGTTGATGGGCATAAGCATTGTTTTCCCTAAAGAATGTTGGAAAATTACTTTCCTAATAGGATATAAAATTTCAGTTTCTACCTAGTGTATATGATAGTATATTTTCCCCTACACCACCAGCTGCATATATTTTAAACTTTTTCCAATGTTCTTTTTGTTCAGTAACTCAGTCATGTCCAACTCTTTGTGACCCAATGGACTGAAGCACTCCTGGCTACCCAGTCCATCACCATCTCCTGGAGACCATTCACACTCAGGTCCATAGAATTGGTGATGCCATTCAATCATCTCAAACTCTATCCTCGCCTTCTCCTCCTGCCTTCAGTCTCTCCCAGCATTAGGACCTTTTCTAATGAGTCAGCTCTTCACATCAGGTGGCCAAAGTATTGGAGCTTCAGCTTCAGCATCAGTCCTTCCAACGAATATTCAAGACTCATTTTCTTGAGGGTTGACTGGTTGGATCTCCTTGCAGTCCAAGGGACTCTCAGGAGTCTTCTCCAACACCACAGTTCAAAAGCATTAATTTTATAGCACCAAACTTTCTTTATGGTCCAGCTCTCATATCCATACATGATGACTGGAAAAACCATAGCCTTGACTACATGAATTTTTATTGGCAAAGTAATGTCTCTGCTTTTAATATGCTGTCTAGGTTGTTTATAGCTTTTCTTCTAAGGAGCAAGTATCTTTTAATTTCATTGCTGTAGTCACCACCTGCAGTGATTTCGGAGACCAAGAAAATAAAGTTTGTTGCTGTTTCCCTGTTTCTCCATCTATTTGCCATGAAGTGATGGGACCAGATGCCATGATCTTCATTTTTTTTAATGTTAAGTTTTAAGCCAGCTTTTTCACTCTCCTCTTTCACTTTCAAGAGGCTCTTTAGTTCTTCTTCACTTTCTGCTATATGGGTGTGGGAGTGTATATCTGTAGGATCTGCATATCTGACGTTATTGATGTTTCTCATAGCAAATTTGATTCCAGCTTGTGCTTCATCTAGCCAAGCATTTTGGATGATGTGCTCTGCATGTAAGTTAAGTAAGCAGTGTGTCAATATACAGCCCTAACATTCTCTTTTCCCCATTTGGAACCAGTCTGTTGTTTCATGTTTGGTTCTAACTGTTGTTTCTTGACCTGCATACAGCTTTCTCAGGAAGCAGGGAGGATGATCTGATATTCCTATCTCTTTAAGAATTTTCCACAGTTTTCTGTGATGCATGCAGTCAAAGGCTTTGGCATAGTCAATAAAGCAGAAGTAGATGTTTTCTGGAATTCTCTTGCTTTTTTTCTGATCCAACAGATGTTGGTAATTTGATCTCTGGTTCCTCTGCCTTTTCTAAATCCAGCTTGAACATCTGGAAGTTCTTGGTTCACCTACTGTTGAAGATTTGCTTGGAGAATTGTGAGCATTACTTTGCTAGCATGTGAAATGAGTACAATTGTGGAGTAGTTTGAACATTCTTTGGTATGTCCCTTCTTTGGGACTGGAAATAAAACGGACCCTTTCCAGTCCTGTGGCCACTGTGAATTTTTCAATTTTCCTGGCATATTGAAT
Organism: Neotragus pygmaeus; assembly: GCA_006410875.1. NCBI lineage: Eukaryota > Metazoa > Chordata > Mammalia > Artiodactyla > Bovidae > Neotragus > Neotragus pygmaeus. Next base: position 131,355 of record SJYV01019853.1, read on the forward strand.
GCAGCATTTTCTAGCATCATTTTTTAAGATTTGAAATAGCTCAACTGGAATTCCATCACCTTCACTAGCTTTGTTCATAGTGATGCTTCCTAAGGCCCACTTGACTTCACACTTCATGATGTCTGGCTCTATCTAGATGAGTGATCACACCATCATGATTATCTGGCTCATTACAGTCTTTTTTATATAGTTCTTCTGTGTACTCTTGCCACCTTTATTGTGTCCATCTTTGCATGATGTTTTCCCTTGGTATCTCTAATTTTCTTGACAACATCTTTAGCCTTTCTCATTTGATTGTTTTTCCTTATTTCTTTGCATTGCTCACTTAGTTGGCCTTCTTATCTCTCCTTCTGATTTTTTGGAACTCTGCCTTCAAATGGGTATCTTTCCTTGTTTTCCGATATAAAAGTTACAAGGAAATATCTCATTATTCTAATTGCATTTCCCTTAATTCTGGTGATTTTATTTAACTTTTTATGTTTTTCTTGATCATTTTCTGTGATTTAACATGCCTTATCCAGTTTTACATTGGCTTACATATCTGTTTATAGGCTGTAAGTTCTCATACTATAAATATCATACCTGAACTGTCATTTTGTTTCAAGATTTTTCAAAATCAATCTTTTTTAATGACTTTATATAGTATGTTTTACCACCCAAAGGCTTTCCATATTTACATAGTTAAATACATTGTGTGTGGGGGGTTTTTTTTTTTTTTTGCTTTGCTTTCATGTTTTTACCATCCTCCTCCAAAGAATGCACCACTGATTTTTGTTTTCTGTTTTAATTCATCTGGAACTGATTTAGTAAATAGTTTAAATAGCACTTCAGTTTTACAGTCTTTTAAATACATATCTGAAATCATTTTATTTCTAATATCCCATTGAATTGAAATATCATATTCCTCATGTAGTAGGATGGCATTTTGGGAAATCTATTTCTGGATTGAACAGTCAGTTCCACAGGTCACCAACTTTAGAGCTATGCTCTGATAACTGAAAAGTACACTGACTATTCATCACTATTTTGTCACTTATTTCTTAAGTCTTCACAAGCACTTTTCTTTCTATGTAACTTTAAGAATGAATGCAGTTTACGATAGAGGATTTTTTAATTAGAATTATTTTCAATATGCATGATATGTAAAAGTTACTTGAATCATTATACAATAAATCATTTTCACAACCAAGTTACAGGGAAATGTAGTATGCACAATTCACCTGTTAAAACTAGTTTTGGCTCTGTTAACAGAATTTATACCTTTCTCTATAGGTTCTTATTAAATTTAATGATTTTAATTTTTTCAAGATCATGAAAGCAATATTCCCATTTTATTTTTCAATTCTCAATTTAGTATTAAGCTAAGTATTTCAGTATTAATAAATATTTGTATTCCAGCTTTATTGAAATATAATTAACATTTGACACTGTTTATTGTATATAATATGATGATTTGATGCATATATATATTGCAGAGGATATTGCAAAATCATCATCAAAAACTGTCATCACCTCACAAAATTTCCTTTTGTGTGTGTGTGTGGTGAAAACATTCAAGATCTGCTTTCTCAACTGCTGTCAAGTACATAGTACAATGTTGTTAACTATACTCTCCATGCCATATATTAGACCCCCAGAACTTTATTACTTTTTCCAGTCATCATTTTTTATTTATTTTAATTGGAGGCTAATTATGTTGCAATATTGTGGTGGTTTTTGCCATATATTCACATGAATCAGCCATGGGTGTACATGTGTTCCCCATTCTGAACCTTCCTCCCACCTCCCTCCTCTTCCCATCCCTCAGGATCATCCCAGTGCAACAGTCTTTTGAGTACTCTGTTTCATGCATTGAACCTGGACTGGCGATCTATTTCACATATGATAATATACAAGTTTCAATGTTATTCTCTCAGATTATCCCACCCTCACCTTCTCTCACAGAGTCCAAAAGTCTGTTCTTTACATCTGTGTGTCTTTTGCTGTTTTGCATATAGGATCATCATTACCATCTTTCTAAATTCCATATATATGTGTTAATATACTATAACGGTGTTCTTCTTTCTGGCTTATTTTGCTCTGTATAATAGGCTCTAATTCATCCACCTCATTAGAACTTATTCAAATGCATTCTTTTTAATAGCTGAGTAATATTCCATTATGCATATGTACCACAGCTTTCTTATCCAATCATCTGCTGATGGACATATAGGTTGCTTCCATGTCCTAGCTATTGTAAATAGTGCTGCAATGAACATTGGGGTACACATGTCTCTTTCAATTCTGGTTTTCTCGGTAAGTATGCCCAGCAGTGGGATTGCTGGGTCATAGAGCAGTTCTATTTCCAATTTTTTAAGGAATCTTCACACTGTTTACCATAGTGGCTGTACTAGTTTACATTCCCACCAACAGTGTAAGAGGGTTCCTTTTTCTCTACACCCTCTGCAGCATTTATTGTTTGTAAACTTTTGGATAGCAGCCATTCTGACCAGTGTGAGATGATACCTCATTATGGCTTTGATTTGCATTTCTCTGATAATGAGTGATGTTGAGCATCTTTTCATATGTTTGTTAGCCATCTGTATGTCTTCTTTGGAGAAATGTCTGTTTAGTTCTTTGGCCCATTTTTTAATTGGGTCAGTTATATTTCTGGAATTTAGCTGCAGGAGCTGCTAGTATATTCTCCAGATTAATTATTTGTCAGTTGCTTCATTTGTTATTATTTTCTCCAATTCCAAAAGCTGTCTTTTCACCTTGCTTACAGTTTCCTTCACTGTGCAAAAGCTTTTAATTTTAGTTAGGTCCCATTTTTTTTCTTTTTGCTTTTATGTCCATTACTCTGGGAGGTGGGTCATAGTGGATCCTGCTGTGATTTATATCAGAGAGTGTTTTGCCTATGATTTTTCTCTAGGAGTTATACAGTTTCTGATCTTATGTTTAGGTTTTTAATCCATTTTGAGTTTTGTTTTTTTTTTTTCTGTGTATGGTGTTAGAAAGTGTTCTAGGTTCATTCTTTTACAAGTGGTTGACTAGTTTTCCCAGCACCTCTTGCTAAAGAGATTGTCTCTTCACCATTATACATTCTTGCCCCCTTGTCAAAGATAAGGTGTTCATAGGTGCATTGATTTATCTCTGGGCTTTCTACTTTGTTGCATTGATCTATATTTCTGTCTTTGTGCCAGTACCATATTGTAGTATAGCCTGAAGTCAGGCAGGTTGATTCCTCCAGTTCCATTCTTCTTTCTCAACATTGCTTTGGTTATTTGAGGTTTTTTATATTATCATACAAATTGTGAAATTATAAGTTCTCAGTTCAGTTCAGTTGCTCAGTCGTGTCCAACTCTGCAACACCATGAATCGCAGCACACCAGGTCTCCCTGTTCATAACCATCTCCCGGAGTTCACACAGACTCACGTCCATCGAGTACATGATGCCATCCAGCCATCTCATCCTCGGTTGTCCCCTTCTCCTCCTGCCCCTAATCCCTCCCAGCATCAGAAGCTTTTCCAATGAGTCAGCTCTTCGCATGAGGTGGCCAAAGTACTGGAGTTTCAGCTTTAGCATCATTCCTTCCAAAGAAATCCCAGGGTTGATCACCTTCAGAATGGACTGACTGGATCTTGCAGTCCAAGGGACTCTCAAGAGTCTTCTCCAACACCACAGTTCAAAAGCATCAATTCTTCGGCACTCAGCCTTCTTCACAGTCCAACTCTCACACCCATACATGACCACAGGAAAAACCATAGCCTTGACTAGACGGACCTTAGTCGGCAAAGTATTGCTTCTGCTTTTGAATATACTATCTAGGTTGGTCATAACTTTTCTTCCAAAGAGAAAGCGTCTTTTAATTTCATGGCTGCAGTCACCATCTGCAGTGATTTTGGAGCCCCCCAAAATAAAGTCTGACACTGTTTCCACTGTTTCCCCATCTATTTCCCATGAAGTGATGGAACCGGATGCCATGATCTTTGTTTTCTGAATGTTGAGCTTTAAGCCAACTCTCCACTTTCACTTTATCAAGAGGCTTTTTAGTTCCTCTTCACTTTCTGCCATAAGGGTGGTGTCATATGCATATCTGAGGTTATTGGTATTTCTCCTGACAATCTTGATTCCAGCTTGTGTTTCTTCCAGTTCAGCGTTTCTCATGATGTACTTTGCATAGAAGTTAAATAAGCAGGGTGACAATATACAGCCTTAATGTACTCCTTTTCCTATTTGGAACAAATCTATTGTTCCATGTCCAGTTCTAACTGTTGCTTCCTGACCTGCATACAC
>SJYV01019855.1:0-17063 GCA_006410875.1 Neotragus pygmaeus
CTGTGTCTCTTTTGCTGTCTCGCATACAGGGTTATCATTACCATATTTTATAATTTCTAATCTCTTGACTCAATTTCTTTCTCCATACATACCAGATTCTTCCATTTTCACCTTTTTCATCCAATTCAAATCTCATAACTGGTGAGATCCAAGCCCACTTTTAGCGATATAATCAACATATATGCCCTTCCTCTTCCTTTCATGACCCTCAATGTTGCAATATTCTATATACATGTCTTCTACATCTAAGCCTATAGAAAGATATTAATAATTTATAGTTATAGATAATTTCTAAAAAACACCCAGACTCATAGACGATCCGTTTGCAGTTATGTTTTCTCACAACACCTTGGATCTCAAAACTGTGCTGAAATCTTCTCTTCCCCTAGAAAGGTTTCTGACCAATACTCTCAGGGTATATGTCAGCATTCTTTTACTTTCCACAATATATTAATCCACCTTGTGCTCATACATGACCAGCATGTGACTAAGCTCCTATCTCATTAAGACAATAAAAGTCATGGTACAAAAATCAATTCTCACTCAACTTATAAAAATTCATGTCTATCTAATCTTTGTTTCCTTCACCCTATATTATGTTTATAATTGGTTACTCTACTAGATTACAGCCATTTTTATTCACAACTCAGAAATCTAAAAACATTTTTTTCTATAAGTTCAATTTCTACTCTACTAGCTTCTTCCTCTTAGTGTTTCAACATATTCAGATCTCTCCCATCAAAAGTAGCAAAGCAAATACAGAATATTCTGAATCCTATTTTCCTCTGCATTTTTTCCTTTCTTGGCCACAGACATCATTCTTCGCATTTCATCCCCAGCTTATTCCTCAGCTCATTGTAAGCTAGCTAAATTCCCTTACAATACAGTTGGCATTTCTTTTCTAAGACTATCAAACTGATTTCTTTATGGTAAAGGCAGTGTGCATCAAGACATGCTGTGGCTTTCTGCAATGTTTGATGGTAGTGGCCTAATTTTCTTATTGGAAATATTCTGAATTTGGCTCAATATCAAAATGTGTGTTTTGTTTCATTTTCCTTCTACCGTTTGGTCATTTCTTGTTGACCTCGTAATCTTTTTACAAACCCTATCTCCTGTTATCATGACATCATATCACCTCTCTTCTCAACCCAGAACGTTTCTTTTGATTAGGATTTTTTTTTTTTCAAGTAGAAGAAAAATAGCCAATGGTGAATTCATGGTTCTGAATGCTATCCAGATTCTCTTTTTGACAGAAGAGTGGACACCTATCTTTCTCACTAGCTGTGTAGTTACAGTTTTTCATGTAAGACATATACTTACTTAAGGAAGCTTTGCTTTTGTACAATCTCTAAGTTGTGACCAACTCTTTACTACCCCATGAACAGTAGTATGCCAGGCTTTCCTCTCCTTCACTATCTCCTGCTCAATAGGTCAGTTCATTTTTATGCAAGTTTCTAAACTAGATTGATAAATTGATAGTTGATCAATGTTCTTTTTATTTCCAAATGTAGAGGTCTTTTTAATTATTATTACTTTTTTGTCATATGAGAATGTCAATGGAATGGGAGTATGGTAAAGAATAAACCTGGGACATATTAACAAGGCTACTAAGACACTGACATCTTATTTATAAGCATATAAACTCAAATTGTTGATTAAAAATTTAGACCAGAATTTAGAATCACATGTGGTTCTTGCAACTGCATTGTGGACATCACATAAACATCATCTAGGCAATTTGTTCTTCTGTCTTATTGAATATTCTCAATAACCACCAAACCCGAAAACCCTAACCAAAGATACATGCTGATTATGAATGGCACATTGAAAAGATCTGCTTCCCAAACTCTTCTATTTAAGACCAGGGGTTATTTCAGCTATAAAACAAAGCTAGGAAGTCACTAATATTTGCTCTCTTTAGTTACTTTTTAGTACCATTAAAAAAAGATATGCATTTTGGTCAAATATTTTTTTAAGTATTATTCTCTATCAACACAATAATTATTTTTCTATTTCTGTAACTCTTGCTTCTTATTAATAATACACATAACTGACTTACTAAGTTATAATTACTCCATTTTCATTTTTAATTCAGTAAACGTTTTTGTTTTTTCTTATTTTCTTTCCAAATGTTTTCTCTTCGGACAAGCTTTTTCCTCTCTTAGTTATGGGCAAGAGGCCCAGTTGGTATAAATTTTGTCTTTTTCTCACATAGTATCCCAGATTCTGTTTTGAGAGAAGCATTGTAAATTAATGATATGATTACAGTGTTACTCCCATTATTTATTTTCTATAGAATTTAGCACATTAAGGTATATTATTTGCAGTACTCAGCCATGAAGAAGGCCACAGCTTGGTTAGTTTCCATGCACTGCAGTTATTAGCATCTATTTTTCTTCTTTTGTATACTAGTTATACCCCTAATATCTTTTAGGAATGTGAAATAGAACCGGCAAGTATTTTCTTTCCCTAAATTTAACATGAATGATAGTTCTTAATGATCCAGGTTACATAATGTTCCCTTCATTAGAAATAGTACCTTATATTTATTTATATTCTAATAATAATATTCGTATAATAGAAAGTTCTTTGTGGATCAGTGTGGGACACAGATATATCAAATTACACTAGGAATCAGGGCACCTGAGACCCAGTTGTGCATCATTTACTAAGGTGTTGAAAACTCACAGAAATGGAATTAATGACTCTAGGCTATAAGATATTGGTAACAAATTAAAATACCTTCTCAAAGTCAAATATCCCCTATTCTNGAGAAATAAATCCAGAAAGAATGAAGGGATGGAGCCAAAGCAAAAACAATACCCAGTTGTGCATGTGAATCATTGGTTAGACACTTTATTTCATATGCCTTAGCAGTGAGTTTCCAAATAAAATTATCATTTCTAAAGTACTGTGCATCTGAAATAAACAGACTGCCGATATTTCTCCAGCAAGGACAGGCTTATTTGGGATAAGCAGAGAAATTTCAATTCAGGGTCTACAACCATGGCAAGACACCTCCAATTCCCCAGAAAGTGAAGGAAGAAGAAAACCTTTATAGACGGAAAATGATGTTGGGAGGGCTAAGGAAACAAGGAAGTCCTAGCTTTTCGTTGGCTGAGTCCCGAGTCTTTCCTCTTCTTATTGATCTCTGAGGTGTCATTGGATATGAGAGTTCCCCTTTCTGGCCTTCCAAGTCTATTTGCTTGTTCATGCATGTATGCTAAGTTGCTTCAATGTGTCTGACCCTGTGGACCATACTTTCCAGGCTCTTCTGTCCATGGGATTCTCTAGGCAAGAATATTGGAGTGGATTGCCATTTCCTCCTCCAGGGTATCTTCCCAACTCAGGGATAGAACCCAAGTCTCTTGCATTGGCAGGCATATTCTTTACCAATATAAACAAAGGAAGCCCCTTTCCTTTATTAAAAATTTTACAGTACATTTTGCTATCTTATTTTCACTTTTTCCCCTGGTGGCTCAGATGGTCAAAGATCCATCAGCAACGCAGGAGCTCTGGGTTTGATCCCTGGGTTGGGAATATCCCCAGGGGAAGGGCATGGCAACCCAGTATTTTTGCCCAGAGAATTTTCATGGACAGAGGAACCTGGCGGTCTTCAGTCCATGAGGTCACAGAGACAGGACTATGTGACTAAGCACTTCTACTTCCCTCCATTATGGCAGGGATACAGAATACTCAAATTAGAGAACAAATGGTCCTAATAAATTTTAAGGGGAGTAAATGAAACATTTTAGTGAATTTAAGAAAAATAAGTTTGTTTACTAGAATGTCTATATATATTTCTAAGATCTAGGTGCATACATCTAAGAACATGGGATAGTTTTACTCTGATGGTTAAGTTTAGCTCCCCCTCAAATTCTTAGATCAAGCTTTGGTTATAATCTGAATATTCAGTTTGGGCAATGACAAGGAATTATGGCAGAAATCATTGTGAGGTAACATGAACTGATGATTATTTGTCCTTATAATGTCAAATAGAGAGAAATTTACTACATCATCACTATTATTTTCTGGAAGACCATACTAAGATGACTAGATATGCATAGATTATTTATGACCTGTAAACTACCATGATTGAGAAAAATAGCCAGGTGGCACTCTCTAAAGCATTCCAGTTCAGTTCAGTTCAGTCGCTCAGTCGTGTCCGACTCTTTGCAACTCCATGCATGAATCACAGCACACCGGGCCTCCCTGTCCATCACCAACTCCCGGAGTTCACTCAGACTCACGTCCATCGACTCAGTGATGCCATCCAGCCATCTCATCCTCTGTCGTCGCCTTCTCCAAGAGTCTGCTAAATATAACAAAGAAGGTTACAGGGGCTGCTTTAAATTATTTTTGAGTCTCATTTAACAGAAACTCTTCTGAAAATTAGTTAGAATTATATGCTAATGAACAACTGTATGCTGGCTTCTCACTGAAAACCATCCGGGGAGCCTTCTACTAGTACTGATTGGCAGGGCTCAGGCTTACTCTGTCTAACGTAGAGCCAAGGCATGGGCTTAAAAAGAAAACTTAAAGTGATTTCCTTGTGCAATAATGGTCAAACAAAAACTCTTGTTTCTATTTCTCAGTTTTATGCAGTATTTTCCATTTAAACTACTTTTCCTAGCCTTGGTTTGCTGTCTTATTATAGCTAGAATCTAATCTCCATTTCCATGAATCTGGGTATCATAATTACACAGGATTTTCATCACTTTTTAAGAATTTCTAATTTCTCACTGGAACTGAGAGTAAAATTCTTAATCTTACTAGTATTTAATATGGATACTAGACATTCCTTGGTGGCTAAGATGGTAAAGAATCTGCCTGCAGTGCAGGAGACATGTGTTCCATTCCAGGGTCAGGAAGATCCCCAAGATAAGGGAATGGCTACCCACTCCAGTTTTCTTGCCTGGAGAATCCTATGGACAGAGGAGTCTGGTGAGCTATGGGGTCANCCATGCATGAATCACAGCACACCGGGCCTCCCTGTCCATCACCAACTCCCGGAGTTCACTCAGACTCACGTCCATCGACTCAGTGATGCCATCCAGCCATCTCATCCTCTGTCGTCGCCTTCTCCAAGAGTCTGCTAAATATAACAAAGAAGGTTACAGGGGCTGCTTTAAATTATTTTTGAGTCTCATTTAACAGAAACTCTTCTGAAAATTAGTTAGAATTATATGCTAATGAACAACTGTATGCTGGCTTCTCACTGAAAACCATCCGGGGAGCCTTCTACTAGTACTGATTGGCAGGGCTCAGGCTTACTCTGTCTAACGTAGAGCCAAGGCATGGGCTTAAAAAGAAAACTTAAAGTGATTTCCTTGTGCAATAATGGTCAAACAAAAACTCTTGTTTCTATTTCTCAGTTTTATGCAGTATTTTCCATTTAAACTACTTTTCCTAGCCTTGGTTTGCTGTCTTATTATAGCTAGAATCTAATCTCCATTTCCATGAATCTGGGTATCATAATTACACAGGATTTTCATCACTTTTTAAGAATTTCTAATTTCTCACTGGAACTGAGAGTAAAATTCTTAATCTTACTAGTATTTAATATGGATACTAGACATTCCTTGGTGGCTAAGATGGTAAAGAATCTGCCTGCAGTGCAGGAGACATGTGTTCCATTCCAGGGTCAGGAAGATCCCCAAGATAAGGGAATGGCTACCCACTCCAGTTTTCTTGCCTGGAGAATCCTATGGACAGAGGAGTCTGGTGAGCTATGGGGTCACAAAGATTTGGACACCATTGAAAGACTAACACTCTCACTTCCATGATTACTAGGAATTTGATTTTTAATAAGATTCAATCCAAATGAAGAAAATACATGAACATATTAAAAAAAAAAACCAGCAAAAAAAAAAATGCTGGTGTCATTAGAATTATAGGTTTTAAAACCACTCAGATGAGGATCAGCTCACTTGTTCTAATGTTACTGCCATTATGAAAAACAAGTTAAATGTCTTAGAACCACTTCTAGGACTTTTCTGAGGATTACATTTGTTGAACATAAACATTTTGCACAGTGACTGGTATATATTTAAACATTCAATAAATATTAATATTTCCTTGACGTGTTATTATCTTGCAACATTACCACATTTACCTGTTGGCCTCCATTCTTATCCTGATCTATCCATCCAGTTACCTCATATGTGTTGCTAAAGAAGTCAGAATCTGAGTTTTTTATGAGGCCTCTGACCCTCGGGAGATTTTGGCTATTCCAAAGATAACCTTATTTTTACTTCAGTCATAAAAATGTATACACATATATAATTTTTAATGTAAATACACACAATTACTAAATCCAATCATGGTTCCTATGAAAATACATTTATATGGACAAGGAACAATTCTACACACATGAGGGAGTTACTGTGGATGAATAGAAAATCCAAGAGTTTCTAGTATAAAGCACCACGTCCTCTTTCCAGAAAATACATAATAATACCTCCGGGAATCTTAGGCTAAATACAGAATAAAGTATGAAAAGGTGGTATAGATGTCATTTCATTATCCATCTGGACTTCCAGGTTTGAGATTTTCTGAGATTTATTATTTGTATCCCCCGAAACTGAAATACAAAGTTTACATACAAGGAAGCCAGCTTTAATGTCTGACCTCCTACCCTCACTTACAACTCACAGTTTCCCAAAGAAAAAGAGGCAGCATCCGTACCGACTAACATATCCCGAGTCTGAGTGAACTCCGGGAGTTGGTGATGGACAGGGAGGCCTGGCGTGCTGCGATTCATGGGGTCGCAAAGAGTCGGACACGACTGAGCGACTAAACCAAACTGAACTGAACATATTGTGAAAGCGTCATCATTTCTGAGTTGCTAGATCTCACTGCCACCTCCCCACACACTTTTTTTTTTTTAACTTTTTTCCTAAGCCTATACATACTTACCCTGACAGCTGTGTGAATCACTGACCTAATCATCTGTGGCCAGATGATTGGTTTTATTTTCAGAAAAGAATACAAGATGGGACAAATTGAACTACTCTGATCTTTGGGGTTAGGAGTAATTTGAGGTCTTACGACTTCCATCTCTTGGGACACACTTTTCAAAGTGATCATGAAGGAGCCACAGACAGACAAAAAGAAAGCTACAATTTGTTATACAATGAAAAGATCACAGGCATAGAGAAATGTTTTATACTGTAATTGTAATTCAGTAAATGTTTCCTTTCAAAATTAAAAGATCTAGATCCACTAAACACTCTCTAAACATGGGTCTTAAAACATATGCATGAATTAAAAAACAATTCTACTAATTTCTTATCTTTTATCTATTCTACCACAATTTGCCATTATTATTTTTAATTTTCTTTAGGACTTGCCTTTTGCCTGAGGAAAAGAGTAAATAAACATCTACCAGATTTAGTTCTGGGTAGTGCATTTCAGTTCCCCAGAGAGAAGAGACAAGGATTCTAAATAGTTTTCATCTCTAGGAAAACAAAGATATTAGGAAGTTGGATGCAGCCTAGCTTTTAATGGGTCTCAGAGGCAATTAAGTCAGGACATTAATAGTGGGAAGATGAGGCATTACAAAAGTTCACATCTTACTTTAATGTTGATAATATTTCTAAATAGGCATTAACATCTTAAAAGCAAAAGTAAAATAATATGAATCTATTAGTCATATTGTAAACTAACAAATTACTTAAATTGGACAGTTGAGAGTTGTAAAATAATATGCAAACTTGTAAATATATTGAATCAGTCTGTAGAGGAAAAAAAAGCAATAAACTCTCCAAATGCCATAATAAATGTAGATTTAAAATGATATAGTTTCTGTAATGAGAGATATTACAAACTAAGTGCTCAAAAAGTGTTTTTGAATACATACCTAAAAACGTTGGATAAAATATAAGGAAAAAGATAAAGTGAACCAAGTCAGCAGCCCTCTCTCCATTCTTCCTAAACTCCTCACTACCCGAAAAAAAAAAAAAAAAAGAAAAAATCCATAGGTGCGGCTGCACAATAGAGCTAGAGAGAAGGCAGGTACCCTGGCAGAGAAATGAGTCATGATAGAACCTGAAGTTAATAACTCCAAGATGTAAAACCCTTAGTGAGTCACTAGGGTCTGGGAGGGAAGCAAAAGAAAACAATCCCAAGCAAACAAACAAAAATTTGTCTTAGCAAGGGAGAAAATAAAGACANACCCTGGCAGAGAAATGAGTCATGATAGAACCTGAAGTTAATAACTCCAAGATGTAAAACCCTTAGTGAGTCACTAGGGTCTGGGAGGGAAGCAAAAGAAAACAATCCCAAGCAAACAAACAAAAATTTGTCTTAGCAAGGGAGAAAATAAAGACATTGCCCTGTTCTGCCCTTGGCCATAATCGGACAGGAAGAAAGAATAAACATTTGCCAGGATAATTTGTAATCACAAGTTGACACAAGCAAAGATTTATACTATCCATTGGTCTTAAAAATCCCATCCTGAAATATAGTCTAAACATAACAGAAAAGTGAAAAAGAGAATGTGAGGTTGCTCAGTCATGTTTGACTCTTTGCAACCCTATGGACTGTAGCCTACCAGGCTCCTTCATCCATGGAATTTTCTAAGCAAGAGTACTAGAGTGAGTTGCCATTTCCTTCTCCAGAAGATTTTCCTGACTCAGTAATCAAACCCAGGTATCCCGCATTGCAGGAAGCTTTATCATCTGAGCCACCAGGGAACTCAACTGAAGGATCAAATTTAAATATTCTCAAGAGAGACAATTTTTAAAACCAGGACTTAAAAAAATCAGCAAAGATAAAATTTAATGGAAAATGAGCAAGCAGTAACAAATCAATACATACACAAAAAAATAAACTATAATATTACTAATATTACTAACTAGCAAAATCAACAAATCATAGCCCCAGGTCTGTAAAAACTGTGCATAGAAAGTCATAAAAAGACTTTTAAGTATTTTGAAAGATATAAGAATATTTTGACNTACATACACAAAAAAATAAACTATAATATTACTAATATTACTAACTAGCAAAATCAACACATCATAGCCCCAGGTCTGTAAAAACTGTGCATAGAAAGTCATAAAAAGACTTTTAAGTATTTTGAAAGATATAAGAATATTTTGACTGTGTGAGTAAAAATAGACTCTTAAAATGGATAAGTGAGATCTAAGGAACAAAGAGAGTGTCTATAAATAAAATTTTAACAATTGAAATAAGAATGTCAGTGTCTAGGTGAAAGCAAAATGTGCATGGCTAAATAAAAAGGTAGATATGCAGACTTATAAAATACTACATAAAATATAAGATGGAAAAGATGAAACATAAGTTAGAAAATATTGAAGAGTTCTAACAATTGCCTAATTAGAATTTCAAAATGAAATAATGGTGAATATAAGACAGTATTTGAAAAAAATAGTGACTAAGGATTTACTTAGCTGGTGAAAAGATAATAATCCTGAAGTTTAAGGATAGATCCCCAAATTTTAAACCATTTTAAAAAATGTATACTGAGACATATGAAGGAAAAAAGATTGTTAAAACATCCAGAAAGAAAAGACATCTGATTTCCAATGGAAACAATAATTACATTGATAGTTGACGTCTCCATAGCATTAATGCCCACACTGTGTCCAGCCCTGGAGGTCAAAATTTTTTCATAATGTTACTGCTCTCATTCTCTCTGTTGTGATAACCTTGCTTTTAAATTTATGATATTATTGATTTTTGTTCTTTTACTGTTTAGTTGGTCAGGTTATTTTAAGGATGTGTAAACGTTGTTGATCTTTTCAAAGAATTAGCTCTTGTCTTTTAAACTTCTCTATCATGTATCTGCTTTTCTGTTTCATTGATTTCTGCTCTTTATTATTTACTTCCTTCCAGTTACTTGGTTTCACTTAACTTTTCTTTCCCAGACTTGGAAATGTAGATCCTTAGTCTCTGAATTTAGAAGCACTAAAGATAGTAGTCTTCCCGTCTATGAAGTGCTTTGCCTATATCCCATGAGCATTGGTATCAGATGATGTCTGTCCATTCCTTTCAAAACACTTCCTATTATCACTTTTCATTTCATCTTTGGCTCATGAATTGTTTAAAAACATGTTGTCTACTTTCCAGATATTAGGATGTTTCTAGATATCTTACTGTTGATTTCTAATTCAATTTTGTTATGATGAGAAGGCATTGTATATTTTCAGTTCTTTTAAGTTTATGGAGACCTATTTTATGGCAAAGCTTGTGGTCTACATTGGTGAGTACATAATGGGAATGCAAAAAAAAAAAAAAAAGAGTATTCTCCAGTTAGTGAATATATTGTTCTAAAAAGGTCAGCTAGATCAAGGATTTGCCAATCTTGTTCAAATCTTTCAGACTTATTTTTTTGCAATTTTTATTAATTGGGTGCCAAAAATTCAATTCTATGTTTTGAGACTTGTAGACATGTGCCTTATATATAAATTCCTTTTTTGATTATGTAATACTGATTGTATCATTATTTTGATGTTTTATGTTATTAAAGAGGTTTTATTTACTTTGGTAGGCAAAATAGTGATGTCGTGTTCTCTTATCCTCTTTGAGGAACTGTGCTTATTAGATGGAATATTTAGAATAATAAAATATGAGTAACTGTTGATAAACTTATTTTATGTGTTTCAGGTTTGTTTTCCTTTACATCATGGTGCATACTTATAATAGCTGATCTAAAGCCTTTGTCTAATAGTTCCAACACTGAAACAGCTGAGTATTGGCATATATTCACCATTTATTCTCCCCTATTGCTTATATGTCAAATCATCTGCATTACATTCTGGATAATGTGAATTATATACTATATAGACGTCTACTTTTGTTTCATCAGCACATATTCAAAGTCAGATTCAGGCTGTAGTTCTGTTTCCCTTTGTGTGTGTGGTGGCTTTAGCCTTCCCTTGGCTCTTAATGTGTTTGCTATGCTGGATTCTGTCGGCCATTTCCATGCATGCTTCCCAAAGCCTTTGTATATGTTCAGTGTTATTAAATCTACACTTCTTTAATAAGTTTGGGCTTCTAGACATGAGGCTCTTAGACACCAAGGTTTGTAATGCAGGGAAGCAGTATTGAACTCAAGAGCTTCAAGTGTTTCATTATCATCTATAACAGTAAGAATAATGACAGCTATTGACTCAGATCACAGGAGCTTCATAGTTTCTGGCCCTGTGGTGTAGGCTTTTTATCAGAGTAATACAAGGTGAAATTTTCTTGGAGAAGTGCAACTATTAGAAAATTCAATCTTTGATTTTTTTTTAAATACTTAGACAGCTACTTCTTAATTTGTACAAGTTAAGTCTAGAGACACCCAATTCATGGCAGCACCTTTTGAATTCTTAATGAAGTCTGTTTCCCCAATGTACTCAGAAGTATTTATTTGCATGAAAGAGAAAATAAATGAATGAGTTATTCTTATATCAACATAAGCCCTCATAGAATAATTTGTTTTATTAAATTTTCATCAGTGTATTTGTTTTTCCTAAAGAAGAACCGAATAGAGAAAAACAAAAGTGGGTTGTTATATTCTTAGAAATTACCTCAATATTCAAAAGCAAGGAGATGATTAATAAATAAATCTCTAGGGCACATATTTCCTGATTTTGGATACTATGGGTTGAATTGTTTCTACTCAGAAAAGATACTCTGGAGTCTAAACTCCTAGCACCACAGAATGTGATTTTATTGGAGACCATCAAGTTTTAAATGAGATCAGTGAGCGTACTAGTCCAATATGGCTGGTGTCCTTATAAGAAAAGGATGTTTGGACAACACAGACATAGACACAGTGAGAATGCCATGTAAAGATAAAGTTTTTTCTTAGGCAGAACAGTATCTACACCATTGATGACAATGATCATCAGGAAACCACCAGAAGCTAGGAGAGAGGCAAGTTCAGATCACAAGAGGGACCAACCAAGCTGACACCTTGTTCTGTGATGTCTAGTCTCCTCAAGCGTAAAGCAATGCATTTCTATTGTTTAAGAGATTCAACTTTTGGAACTCTGTTATAGCAGCTCTAGCAACCTCATACAGGAGCCGAGATATCTAGCTATTTGTTATTTTTCTACATAAAAATATGTTGCTCTTAATACTACTGTCCTTATGAAATAGTCAATACTGATACTTTTGAAAGCATAGAATTCATCAAAAGGTCAAGTGTTAGAAACATCTCACTAATTCTCAATTTGCTTATATATGTAATCATTAAACCTATTTGTGAAGTTTATTTTTCGTTATCATAGAAAAAGATAATTTTTTTCATCTTTATATTCTAGGTAATTTATAAAATGGCAAATGCCATTTGATTCTAGCAATTATAAAAACTTCTGTACATAATGTATTTGATTTATAACCATCAGCTTTAAGAAACTATAACAAAAATAAAGCTCTCAGAATGAGAAAAATAGAGAACTCGATTTGGTGTTATAATACTAAATTAAAATCAGTTACACATCCATTTACCCAACACAAGGGATATAACACACAAATAGAGAATTAATAAGAAAACTATTACAGACTTGCAGGATATCTTCAGAGGACTAATAAAATAGAATTCCATCCTGTATGTATTGATTCCATGATTTTCTCCCCATCTTCATCTTGGGAATATACATAATAAATAGTTATGTTTTATTCCTGTGTGTTTTAAAACAATTTGCTGGCTCAAAATTTTTAACAACAGGGTCCAAATATAGGGTACCAGATTGGTTACCCTCAGCAAGAAAATAAAAACAATTTTTTTGAAATCTAATCCTTAATTTGGGTTTGACTATGGCAGTTATCATATAAAGATGAAGCACTCAACTAATAACTATTATCTTTTGCCTCCACTTAGTAATAAATGACTAAAGTATAAAAGTGTGTACAATCTGGGTGAATTTATTTTCCAGTTAAAACATAAGTTGCATATGAGTACCTGATAGTAGCAGCAATAGGATTTGTTTTTAAATGTTTGAGAAAAACCTTTGTGTTGTTTAAATCTAGCAGCTTACTAAGACAGATGTGTTCAATTTTCAGAAGACAAATTCTGCTTAATTTCAAAATAAGCAAATTCAAATTCAAAAATAACAGACATGGGTGATTTTAAATAGCCAAGATGAACGTTGATTTCCCAGTCTTACTTTCTTGCCAAGCAGCTGGGCAGCCATAAGGTACATTGGTATCAATTAGGTATACTTACCTAATTGGTGCCAATCAACTACCAGGTGGGTTCAGTTTAGTGCTGAATCCAGTACAGATTCAGAAACCTACACCAGCCACTGACCCATCAGACACACCTTCAGAAATGCTACAAACATACTGCTTTTCAAAATGTGAGTGGCAACTCCTACAATGTCTCACTGTCAAGGGAAATGTATGCTTAATATCAATGTATATACTCTGGGGGAGTCACTGTTCTGCCTATGAGATCTAGGCCCCTAACACCCATCTCTCTCACCAATCACAGCAGTAAATGTGGTTACATTAGAGAAGAAAACAAACAAATAACATGACTTGAGGACCCTGGAAGGTAAACAACAGCGGAGGAGTGATAGGAATGAGTTAAGAGTTGGAGAAGCAAACCACTGGCAGGTTGTGTTTTGGATTCTTCCTTCATGGTTATCACCAAGAGTAGACACCAATTGCACAGGAATATGTGGCACGCACAGCTAAACCTTTGCATTGAAATTCAGATATTTCTTGCAGGGAACAATGGAAGAAAGTCAGTTAGGCCAGAGCATGCAAGAAAATCCTCAAGGAGGGGAAGCTGGCATTTCTGTGGAGAAGTACATAAAACTCCCAGCCTAACGTGTGAATCGCATTTGCTCTGCAGTGACCCGATTCAGCAGAGCAACAATTTTGAGCTTTCAGCTGACATTTGAATCATCTGCAGAATTAACCTAACCCCTGAACCTCACAGGTTCAAATGAGCATGCCTCACAGGCCAAAATATGCATGACCAACGTTTTGAGAAAACAACTGAGATTTGAACCATGGCAACAAAAGGTAAAACACAATTGGCAATCTAAACAAAATAAACTCTATCTCCTGAAGAAACAAACCATCAATGTTCTCTACAGGATTAAAACAGAACCCAGAGTCTACACAATTCACAACATCCAGGATGTAATAATAATAATAATTCTTTGCATGTATATGTATGGCTGAATCACTTAGTTGTTCACCCAAAACTATCAAAACATTGTTAATTGGCTATACTCTGATATAAAATAAAATGTTAAAAAAAATAATAATTCTTAACACACCAAAACTGAGGAAAATATGAGTCATTCTCAGGGGAAAAGGCAACCAAAAGTGACATGGACTCATGGACTGTGAGATGACTCAGATGGTAAAATTATATGATACAGGTTTTAAAGTAGCCATTATGAATCTACGTTTTATGTTGTAAAGGAACACTATTTGAGCTGCAATTTAAAATGTAGAAATTTTAAGCAAAGAAGTATAAAAGTTTAAAAGAAGGCAAAATGGAAATTTTACAAATAAAAAATTATTTAAATAAAAATCTCACTGGACACTCCATGAAAACATGCCATTTTGTCTTCAAACTACAGCTTAAACAGCACTAGTTAACAGTTTCTGCTGAGAATAGGTTCACGAAAATATTTAATGAATAAAAGCTTCAAGGTTTGGAAAAACAAATATTATTTTAAATATTTTAAATATAGCATATAATTCACATAATTTATATGGAAGCACATAAAATTTCTAATGGAGAAGCCTCAGTGCTTTATAAGAAGGACAAACCATATTATCATCTTATAATTTGAAATGTTAAATATCCCATACTACAGTAATCTAGTAAATGTCTTAGATATACGAAACAATTAAAATTTTCTCATGTATCTTGAAACTTCTTGTAAGGAAATTGGAAGTTGAAACTCCGTTCTAAACACAAGTAAAAGCCTGAACAAACTAAAAGATCAACAACTTTTTTAAAAGAAAAATAAGGCCACAGAGCAAACAACTCAACCCAAACCTGGAGAGACAGAAAGGCAGGCAAAGAATCACAACTTACCGGAGCAGAAAGTCACGAGCTGAAATCCCCAGAACTCGTCCCAGAGTGAAAAAGCCTGTAAGTAACTCAATGACCGAGGCTCAGAGTGGACAAGTCCAAGAATTAAAAAACTCCAAGGGTCCCTTCATGCAATTGAGGTTCACTTCAGAAACTTGACAGTCTTCACAGTAAATATTGGAGAAAAAAGATTCCAGAGCTTCAGGCAAGGAAAGAGGAAAAGGTACTATTATGAAAAACACCTGCACTTTCTGTTCTTAAATATGGCTGCCAGCGGGTGAAACTATTTAAGCATGGCCTTAACTGCTGGCTTTTGAACCTGACTTGCCCATCTGCAGACCATATTAGTTATCCTGTCCCCCAAAAGAAAGAGAGAATGAGAAATATGTAAGCAATTCGCAGTGCAGATGTACAGGTTCATTAAAAGACTGAGGCTGTGACTTCTCCACTGGTCCAGTGGCTAACATTCCAAGCTCCCAATGCATAGACCTGGGTTAGGTCCCTGGTGAAGAAACTGGATCCTGCTTGCTGCAACTAAAGATTCCAGGGGCCACAACTAAAATCCCGCACAGACAAATAAATAAATATTTTTTAAAGTAATATAGACTGAGACATACAGAACTATGAAAACTCCCCCTCCCCCACCCTTCACATCACTTTTCTAAAGGCCCATTTACAGCTGCTGATTTTACCCAGGACATCATGTCTGCTATTAAGAGAAAAATTACAAGTCATATCAAAAACAGCACGTACAGCTTGAAGAGGCAGAAGAAATACCAGAATTAGACAAGGCAGGGAAATTGGAATTAGTAGACTGAGAATTGGAAACAACTATGATTACTTTGCTAAGAGGTAAATAGGTCTAACGGGTAAATAGACGACATTTAAGAACAGAAGGGTATTATAAGAAGAAAGTTTGGAATCTTAAGAAAGGGCCAAAAAAGGAAATCAAGAGATAAAAGACACTGCAACTGAAATGAAGAATGATTCTTATGGATTCATTAGCAGACTGGACACAGCTGAAGTAAGAATCGCTGAGCTAGAGGATGTCAAAAGTCCATACATTTCTGAAATAAAATCAATGAATGGCTCAAGCAGTAATAAGCAGAAGTTTATTGTACACACACTAAAAAGACAGTTCCTGAACCAAAGCATTCTAACCAAAACACGGAATGAGGCTCAGGGTCCATTGTTATAAACTGGTTTACCTAGTGAGACGTCAATGGCTGTCTATAATATTAAAATTTCCTTAAATGATAGAGAATTACTCACTGGTTACCTCATAGCAACTTTGGTAAAATTTTACATTTTGCTTATAATTTGAGAGGCATACAAGAAATTGGCCTGGTCAACTTAGCCTAGCAGAATAAGCTAAATTAAGCTTTGTTTGTATGAATAAACTGATTTTGTCTACACAGGGAATTTTCAAGGCTGGCCTCTTTTAATTTAACAAGGATATATCAATAGAATCCTTGAAAACTCAAAAGTGAAGAGAACAAAATCTGGAAAAAATAGAATATCTAGAGACAGTGAAAGTGAAAAGTGAAAGGGAAAGTCACACAGACCAACTCTTTGTCCGACTCTTTATGATGTGGACTATACAGTCAATGGAATGCTCTAGGCCAGAATACTAGAGTTGGTAGCCTTTCCCTTCTCCAGGGGATCTTCCCAACCCAGGGATTGAACACAGGTCTCCCAGATTGCAGGCAGATTCTTTACTAGTTGAGCCACAAGGGAACAGTAGACAACTACAACAGGTATCAGTTCAGTTCAGTTCAGTTCAGTCGCTCAGTCGTGTCCAACTCTTTGAATTGCAGCACTTCAGGCCTCCCTGTCCATCACCAACTCCCTGAGTTCACTCAAACTCAAGTCCATCGAGTTGGTGATGCCATCCAGCCATCTCATCCTCTGTCATCCCCTTTTCCTCCTGCCCCCAATTCCTCCCAGCATCAGAGTCTTTTCCAATGACTCAACTCTTCGCATGAGGTGGCCGAAGTACTGGAGTTTCAGCTTTAGCATCATTCCTTCCAAAGAACACTGAGGA
>SJYV01019855.1:20369-41464 GCA_006410875.1 Neotragus pygmaeus
TTGGCCAAAAAAAAGAAAAAGAAAAAAAAAAAAAAAAAATATGTAACTAAAAATTAGTTAGAATTTTTGATTAAAGTTAGGTACCAAACTATAGATCCAAGAAAACACTAGAGCAAAATAAATGCCAAAAAACTACCCCTATGCATATCACTTTTAAGCTATAAAAATAATCAAAAATTTTTTTTTAATTCTGAAAGAGACTTGAGAGAAAAAACACTTTACTTACAAAGGAATAAAAATAAGCTTTGCATCCAACTTTTCCAAAACCATTCAAGCAAGAACAGAAAGAAAGTGAAAGTGTTAGTTACTCAGTCAAGTCCGATTCTTTGCAATCCTGTGAGCTGTAGCCCACCAGGCTCCTCTGTCCATAGAATTCTCTAGGCAAGAATACTGGAGTGGGTAGCCATTCCCTTCTCCAGGGGATATTCCCAACCCAGGGATCCAATTGGGATCTCCTGCATTGCAGGCAGATACTTTACTGTCAGAGACACCTGGGAAGCTCATGAATAGAATGGAGTGAAATATTTAAAATGCTGAGAAAAAAACTACAATTAGGATATCTGCTTCCCATGTGGCACTAATAGTCAAGAATTCTCCTGCCACTGCAGGAGAAACAAAACCCCTCCCTCAGAAATGAATAAATCCAGCAAGCAGAAAATCAGAAATGACATAGTTGAACACAGCAACAAAATCAATCATCTGGATATAATTGACATCTATAGGCTATTTCATTTCCACAACAGAACACATTCTTATCAAGTTCACATGAAACATTCACCAAGATAGGCCAAATACTGAGCAATAAAACACACTTTAACAACTTTAACATGTAGAAACCATACGATTTCTGCCCTCAAACAAAATGAAACTAAACTTGAAATAAACAAAAGAAGAATAACTGGAAAATCCTAAAATATTGGGAGATTTAACAAGATGCATTTAAATAACACATGAGTCAAAGTAGAAATCTCAAGAGAAAATTATAAATATTCAAACCAAATTAAGACTCTCATGCTCTACTGACCAAGATAGCTAGGCAACTTGAACTGAATTAAAATGAAAGCACAACCTATTAAAATATGTAGGATGCACTGAAACAGTGCTTGGAGGAAATTTTACAGTACTGAATGCATATACTAGAAACATTGTAAAATCAATCATTTACGCTTTCTTCTTAGAAAATTACAAAAAGAACAGCAAGTTAATTCTAAAGTAAGCAGAAAAAAAGAAATTATAACAATTAGAATTAAATCATTGAAATTGATGAAATCAATGAAATTGAACACATAAAAATCATGTTTGGGTCATGATGGTAGACTGGGATGACCATGAGCTAATTTCCTCCCATATACACACCAGAATTACAATTACATATAAAATAGTTGTCACTGAGAATGACCTTAAGACTAGTGGAATAGATTTTCTACAAGTAAGGTTCATATTTACAGTTTACTCAACGTTTAGAAAACTAAGATCATGGCATCCAGTCCCATCACTTCAGGGCAAATAGATGGGGAAACAGTGGCTGACTTTATTTTTTCGGGGGGGGGGGGGGCTCCAAAATCACTGTAGATGGTGATTGCAGCCATGAAATTAAAAGATGTTTACTCCTTGGAAGGAAAGTTATGACCAACCTAGATAGTATATTCAAAAGCAGAGCCATNGGAATACCAGACCACCTTACCTGCCTCTTGAGAAATCTGTATGCAAGTCAAGAAGCAACAGTTAGAACCGAACATGAACAATGGACTGGTTCCAAACTAGGAAAAGAGTATGTCAAGGCTGTATATTGTCACACTGCTTATTTAACTTGTATGCAGAGTACATCATGTGAAATGCCAGACTCGATGAAATACAAGCTGAAATCAAGATTGCCAGGAGAAATATCAATAACCTCAGATATGCAGATAACAGCACCCTTATGGCAGAAAGCGAAGAACTAAAGAGCCTCTTGTTGAAAGTGAAAGAGGAGAGTGAAAATGTTAGCTTAAAAACTCAATGTTCAGAAAACTAAAATCATGGTATCCAGTCCCATCACTTCATGGGAAATAGATGGGGAAATAATGGAAACAGTGATAGACTACAGATGGTGACTGCAGCCATGAAATTAAAAGACACTTGCTCCTTGGAAGGAAAGTTATGACCAACCTAGACAGCATATTAGAAAGCAGAGACATTCCTTTACCAACAAANCCATCACTTCATAGGAAATAGATGGGGAAATAATGGAAACAGTGATAGACTACAGATGGTGACTGCAGCCATGAAATTAAAAGACACTTGCTCCTTGGAAGGAAAGTTATGACCAACCTAGACAGCATATTAGAAAGCAGAGACATTCCTTTACCAACAAAGCTCCATCTAGTCAAAGCTATGGTTTTTCCAGTAGTCATGTATGGATGTGAGAGTTGGACTATAAAGAAAGCTGAGTGCCAAAGAATTGATGCTTTTGAACTGTGGTGTTGGAGAAGACTCTTGAGAGTCCCTTGGACTGCAAGGAGATCAAACCAATCAATCCTAAAGGAAATTAGTCCTGAAAATCTATTGGAAGGACTGATGCTAAAGCTGAAACTTCAATACTTTGGCCACTTATGCAAAGAACTGACTCATTGGAAAAGACCCTGATGCTAGGAAAGACTGAAGGCGAGAAGAGAAGGGGACGACAGATGAGATGATTGGGTGGCATCACCAACCCAATGGACATGAGTTTGGGTAAGCTCTGGGAGTTGGTGATGGACAGGGAAGCCTGGTGTGCTACAGTNCTGAATATTCATTGGAAGGACTGATGCTGAAGTTGAAACTCCAATACTTTGGCCACCTGATGAGAAGAATTGACTCATTGGAAAAAGACCCTGATGCCAGTCAAGACTGAAGGCAGAAGAAGGGGATGACAGAGGATGAGATGGTTGGATGGCATCACCGATTTAATGGACACATGTTTGAGCAAGCTCTGGGAGTTGGTTATGGGCAAGGAAGCCTGGCATGCTGCAGTCCATGGGGTCGCAAAGAATCAGACATGACTGAGTGACTGAAAGGAAGTTCCATAAAGTCAAAGCTATGATTTTTCCAGTAGTCATGTAAGGTTGTGAGTTAGACCATAAAGAAGGCTGGATGCTTTGGAACTGTGGTGCTGAGAAGACTTCTGAGAGTCCCTTGGACTGCAAGGAGATAAAACCAGTCAATCCTAATGGAAATCAATCCTGAATATTTATTGGCTGCTGAAGTTGAATCTCCGATACTTTGGCCACCTGATGCAAAGAGCCGACTCACTGGAGAAGAACCTGATTCTGGGAAAGACTGAAGGCAAAAGAAGAGGGCAGCAGAGGATGAGATGGTTAGAAGGCATCACTGATTCAATGCACACGAGCAAACTCCAAGAGACAGAGGAGAATAAAGGAGCCTAAAATGCTGCAGTCTATGAAGTGTGACACGACTTAATGACTGGACACAAGTAAGTAAGGCTATAAAGAAAAGGACACACTGGAATGGTAAGAGAGGAAGAGACATGTTCTACTCTCAACCGATACCCACAATGTAGGAAATGGGAGGGATGTCATAACTATGGAGATTTCCCCTACAGAGTAAGGTATGCGAGCCCCACACCCTGCTCCTCAGCACAGAGGACCTGCACCAGGAAGACAAGCCCAGATAACATCTGGCTTGAGAACCAGCAGGGCTTCCACTGGGAAGAGCTGAAGAGCTAAGAGAAACCAGCATCCCACTCCTGAAAGGCTCATGCACAAACTCACTTATTTCAAGTCACCGCATGGAGGAGCTGCTTGAAAAGTGCCTGGGTCATATATAAGATGTGGATTCATTGATGCATTTTAGGGCATATGCCAGAGAGGCAGAGATGTGGTGGAATTTCCTCCAAAAGGAAGTACTGGTTGTTGCCAGTTTTTTTCTTCCTTCCATCTAGCTGGTCTGGCACTGGCAGGCCAGCCAAAACTGTATGGAACTTGAAGGTCAATAAGAAGGGTGGCCTTTTGAAACAGAAAGACTCACAGCATGACTTCCGTATAAGAGGACTTGGTGTGAAGGAGGAGGTCCCTAGGATTATGGGGAGCCTACATGTCAGGATGTGAAAATTCAAGTGTAATTTATGAGAGTAACTAGAACAATGGTACAGACGAAACTATTTGCAAAGCAGAAATAGACACGCAGATGTAGAAAACAAATGTATGGATGCCAAGGAAGGTAAGGGGAGAGTAGGGTGGATTAGGAGATTGGAATTGACGTGTATTCACTACTATAATGTAGGTAAAGCATAGGTAACTAATGAGAACCTACTGTATAACACAGGGAACACTACTCCATGCTCTGTGGTGACCTATATGGGCAGGAAATCCAAAAAACAAGACCATTGTTCAGTCACTAAGTCGTGTCCGACTCTTTGTGACCCCATGGACTGCAGCATGCCAGGCTTCCCTGTCCTTCACTGATTCCCGGAGTTTGCTCAAACTCATGTCCATTGAGTTAGTGAGGCCATCCAACCATCTCATCCTCTGTTGCCCCCATCTCCAACTTCCCTCAATCTTTTGCATCATAAGCGTCTTTTCTAGTCAGTCAGCTCTTTGCATCAGGTTGGCCTATGTATTGGAGCTTCAGCTTTTCCATCAGTCCTTTCAATGAATTTCCAGGTTGATTTTTTTTTAGGATTGACTGGTTTGATCTCTGTATGTGTAAGTCACTTTGCTGTACAGCATAAACTAATACAACACCATAAAGCCACTATACCCCCAATAAAAATTAAACATAAACAGATCACAATACAGAATAATTTTTAAACAATTCATACAATTATGAGCTTGTATGCTTTCCTGGGGGTGGGAGTCCCCTCTCAAATTTGCATTTATATTCTCAGCCATCAGCACTCCTGCATGTCTGTCCCACAGGTTGTACATTTCAGCTCTCCTGCCCCTTGTCCAGCCACCAACAGTCACCTCATCTTTCAGTGATGATCCCAAGTACACAGAGGATTTTTCTCATTTCCTCTGTCTGTGCCTCTAATTCAGAGCATTTTTCTCCACACTCCTGCCCTAGCCTGACACTAGTGGCCTCTGCGATGCATTCCGTAACACACAAAATTCAGAGGTTTTCACTCAGAATTTTTTTTTTCCTCAGTGCTGTCCTGCCCTCAGCTGGCAGGTGTGGACCTGAGCCATAAGCAAGGTCACTATGAGCTGTCCTGCTCTTATGCCAGTTCTCAGAAGCCACTGCCTGGAGCACCAGGGATCCCAGGACAGGGAGAGCTTCTTCCTGCCTTGTCCCCAGTATTCCTGGCCCCCATATCCCACTGAGCCTTGATTCAGTCCCATCGGAAACAGCTGGAGGTGCAGATTCTCTTTGTAGCCTGTGCTCCCAGGGAATCCAAATCAATGCTAGCCCCCACTGAGCCATACAAATTCTCCAAAATTTCTTGTTTTTTTCTTGCCCTCATCAGTGGATGATTTTTTCTCCTCCTTTGGGGTTACAAGAAGCTTTGTACCTCTCCCAGGCAGGCTTCTCACT
The DNA here is from genome assembly GCA_006410875.1 of Neotragus pygmaeus. NCBI lineage: Eukaryota > Metazoa > Chordata > Mammalia > Artiodactyla > Bovidae > Neotragus > Neotragus pygmaeus. The sequence continues at coordinate 25,881 of SJYV01019855.1, forward strand.
TAGTGGATTTTGTTCATATGTGTTTCTTTGTGTCCTCAACTTTCTGAAGAATTTTAAGAAATTTATTTTGGGGGGCAAGCTACACGGCTGGTGGGATCTTAGTTCCCCCAACAGGGATTGAACCCAGGCCCTTGACTGTGAAAGTGCAGAGTCCTAACCACCAGAAAAGTCCCAAGAAACTGATCTTGTAAGTTATCTTACTTTCCTGATTGATACAAAGAGAAGAGAAGATACCTTCTGTTTTCCAAGCAGTGTAGGAGCATTCAGAGTGGGGGATAATTTTGTTTTTGGCCACACCACACAGCTTGTGGAATGTTAGTTCCCCAACCAGGGAGTGAACCCCATCCCCCATGATGGAAGCACAGAGTTCTTACTACTGAACCACAGGGAAGTCCCTGGAGGACAATTTTTAATGCCAACTTAATGATACTTTCTAACCAAACATAGTAGGCCTGCTGAGGCAATGAAAAGTATCACTGTACCCTCATAATGAGGAGGAGTTTTTTAAAATAAGTTTGTTGATTTTAATTATTGAGGAGATCCAGGCCTGCATATGCTTAGATGAGCCATTATAACTGTCAGTTTCCAGATTCTGCCCATTACTATGGAAATTTGTCAAGTCTCTGAGCTGAAAATGCTTTCGTATTAGCTTTTAATAGCATTACATGCAACCCGCTCCAGTATTCTTGCCTGGAAAATCCTTATGGACAGAAGAGCCTGGCAGGCTACAGTCCACAGGGTCACAGTCAGACATAACAGAGCAACTAAGCATGGCACAGCTAGCAGCATTACATGCATATTTCACAGACTTCTCGAAGAACTCTAAGTAATGTATTCAAGAATAATTCTGGAGAACATGTGTCACAGCTTACAAAAAATGCTTATGATTTTTCAATCTATTTTTGTATAAGCTGCTTCAAAAATAAGAGCTAAAATCACTTAGGGGCAAAATTTAAATTGGAACAATTATGCACTGACCTGGTGTTTCTACACAGGGAATTTGAATGTTAAATACTTCCAAGGTCAGAAATGAGAAAGAAAATACTTAACTATATCTGATTTTGAAATTAATATTACAGGAATTTGCATTATCTGATATTTGTTATGGATTTTTTTCTGCTGGAGACTGGTTGAAGTTAATAAAAGTCAAGCCTCATGTAATGCCTCAATATGCAGGCACTATCTAATCACTCTACCTAATTTAGAATAATTTCTACTTTTACTGTGCCAAACAATCCAGTGAAGTGAGTACTGTTATTATCACCATTTTACAGATGAGGAAATTGAAGAACAAAATGCTAATTAATGGCCAACAACTACATGAAGGTAGAGTCAGTCAGCCTGGCTCTAGAGTGTATATTTCCCCCATTATGTCCGACTATGAAATCAGACAGCAAGACTACATACCAAACTATACCTATAAATTATGGATTGTGCATGCATGCATGCTCAGTTACTTCAGTTGTCTTCAACTCTTTGAGACCCTATGGACTGCAGCCCACCAGGCTCCTCTGTCCGTGGGATTCTCCAGGCAAGAATATTGGAGTGAGTTGCCATTTCCTACTCCAAAATTATGGATTAAACCAGTGTAATTTTAGAAGATTTTGATTTTGATATGTGAACTGCATATTCTGTAGCTATAAATTTAAGTGTATTTGAACCAAAATCACTGATATTCTTTAAAAGGAATTTATCTAATATTATATATCATACATTCACTGCAGTTAGCATTTTTGTTCATAAAACATTTTCTATATAGAAATCAAAATATTTTAGTTTTCTTCTCAAAGCTGTACTAAGGGTCCACTTAACAGGCAAAGAAACAGAAAAGTCAGTATAGAGCCACATATTTAATTAAAATAGTATATTTTTATCATCATTTTTGCAGTAGTATTAAATTTGCTCTAAAGAGCCCTACACAGACATGAGACAGTTTCTTTATTTCTATATTTGACTTAATTATCCCACTAAGGACATTTATCATTTAAATGATATCTTAGCTTTGCTCAGCCTTAAAATACATTCTCATGTAAAGTTGTGCAAAGATAAAGTGGAAGGGTGGCGATCAGGTCTGCCTGCCTCTACTCTTTCTTTTTTTTTTTAATGTAAATTTATTTATTTTAATTGGAGGCTAATTACTTTATAATATTGTATTTGTTTTGCCATCAGTTCAGTTCAGCCGCTCAGTCGTGTCCGACTCTTTGTGACCCCATGAATTGCAGCACGCCAGGCCTCCCTGTCTATCACCAACTCCCGGAGTTCACTCAGATTCACATCCATCCAGTAAGTGATGCCATCCAGCCATCTCATCCTCGGTCGTTCCCTTCTCCTCCTGTCCCCAATCCCTCCCAGCATCAAAGTCTTTTCCAATGAGTCAACTCTTCACATGAGGTGGCCAAAGTACTGGAGTTTCAGCTTTAGCTTCATNCATTACCATCTTTCTAAATTCCATATATATGCATTAGTATATTGTACTGGTGTTTTTCTTTCTGGCTTACTTCACTCTGTATAATAAGGCTCCAGTATCATCCACCTCATTAGAATTGATTCAAATGTAATCTTTTTAATGGCTGAGTAATACTCCATTGTGTATATGTACCACAGCTTTCTTATCTATTCATCTGCTGATGGACATCTAGGTTGCTTCCACGTCCTGGCTATTATAAACAGTGCTGCAATGAACACGGGTACACGTGTCTCTTTCAATTCTGGTTTCCTCCATGTATATGCCCAGCAATTCTTTTGACATGAGTCTCTGATGGATTCTGACAGATTCTGCCGAGGCTCAGCCGGTCTGTTCTCAGCGAGAGTGCCCGAGGTGGTTAGTACTCTCTAACCTCTGGGAGCCCTACTGGTTTCTGCTCCTAACTATGAGCTGGGAAATTGATAGTCTGTTTTTGCTAATCTTGCTCTGTTTCAGTTCAATTCAGTTCAATCATTCAGTCATGTCTGACTCTTTGCAACCCCATGGACTGCAGCACATGAGGTCTCCCTGTCCATCACCAGTTCCCAGAGTTTACTCAAACCCATGTCCAATGAGTCAATGATGCCATCCAACCATCTCATCCTCTGTCATCCCCTTCTCCTCCTGCTTTCAATCTTTCCCAGCATCAGGGTCTTTTCAAATGAGTCAGTTCTTCGCTTCAGGTGGCCAAGGTATTGGGAGTTTCAGCTTTGACATCAGTCTTGCCAATGAATATTCAGGACTGATTTCTAGAACTTAGACAGGACTGGGAAATAGACTCTTGGAGGACACAAAGAGAATCTTGTGTGCACCAGGACCCAACATTGAGTCTGTCTCAGCATTTCCTAATTCAGACTTACCTGGATTAGCCCTGATCTATAGATGATGCTCTGATATCTGCCTGTGACTTTGTAATCTAGGCAGCCTGCCCTGAGGTATCTCATCAGAATGCCACTGTGTGCCCCATTGGCAGCAGAGCTGGAAACCCTAGCCAGATTCTCAACAGTATTTGCTAAAACATCTCCTCTGCTTCACAGTCAAATACTAAAAACATCTTAGATCCTTCCATGTCATGAAGGAGTGATGAAAGTTAACCTAGATAATCATCTCCCTCACCTACAGATATATTTTTGTCCTTCCCCAGGCTGTGTTTATGCTGAATTACCCTGGATGGTCGTCTGCTCCTAAGGTTGAAATGAGGGAGTGTGGTAAAATGGTAAAACACTTCTTCTTTTTTTTTTTTTAATTTTATTTTACAATACTCTATTGGCTTTGCCATACATGGACATGAATGGTAAAACACTTCTGCATTTAGTTTTCCCACCAAGCTGACAGACCCAATAATGAAGGATTTTAGTTTGAAAGGCAAAGAAAAGAATAACATGGATCATCTTGTAAGTCCAACTCATTTCTCTTTCCCATGACCTACACATATTAAAGAGCTAGCTATTTAGTATTTTTTTTTTTTTGTAGCAGAGATATCCCATCCACTACATCCACTATTTTGACCCATCATAAATAGTTTTCTAGATTATAATAAAATTAAATGTCCATTGGGGAGTGGCTATGTATTTTTAAGAAAAGAACATGCATAAATTTACCACGGTCAAACTTTTAAGAGTTTGTCTATGCATATTTCAAGTTATTAGTTAGTGTTAGTCACTTGTTGTGTCCAACTCTTTGCAACCCCTTGGACTGTAGCTCACCAGGCCCCCCTGTCTGTAGAATTATCCAGGCAAGAACACTGGAGTGAGTTGCCATGCCCTTTTGCAGGGAATCTTCCTGACCCAGGGATTGAACCCCGGTATTCTACATTGCAGGTGGATTTTTTACTGTCTGAGTCACCAGGGAAGTCCAAGTTCTTAACTGATTTTTACACCTCTCAAACTGTTTAGTAACCATTCAGTAGCTCCATAGAGGCACATGGATACCTCTGAAAGTGAAAACTATGGGTCTCTTATGCAAGAGGTAAAACAGTGAAACGATTTTAACTTCCAAATTATTATTTTGCTCTCTCTTTTTAAAAATGCATTTTTGTTGAAAGATTGCTTTCTACTACTATGATCAATATTTTCTAAGACAAGACTGAAGAGTAACAGAAATGTTTAAGCAACTTCAATGACAAGCTTCCTAGAAAGCCATGTTAAGGAAAAATATACCACAACTGCCATCATCATGAAATCCAACAGAAGTAACACTTTATTTTGTTATTGTATAATAAGAAGTCTTTTACCTAAAATAAATTAATATAAAAGCAGTTATAAAAGATATTTATTATAAAATAAATTAATTGTACTTCAGTTAGTAAAACAATTCAAATTAATATCACATGAGACTAGCCATTTGTCAGCAGAAGCATTCTTGTTGATAGTCATTATATTTACTTTAAATAGAGTAATATTAACACTATAACCCCTGGCTGCTGCTGCTGCTGCTGCTGCTAAGTCACTTCAGTCGTGTCCGACTCTGTGCGACCCCAGAGAAGGCAGCCCACCAGGCTCCCCCGTCCCTGAGATTCTCCAGGCAAGAACACTAGAGTGGGTTGCCATTTCCTTCTCCAATGCATGAATGTGAAAAGTGAAAGTGAAGTTTCTCAGTCATGTCAGATTCTTAGCGACCCCATGGACTGCAGCCCACCATGCTCCTCCGTCTATGGGATTTTCCAGGCAAGAGTACTGGAGTGGGGTGCCATTGCCTTCTCCATAACCCCTGGCAGTGATGGGTATATACTAAAGTCACTTCATAGCTATCCAGAGCATCTGTGAAATCTCTATGTTGATGGAATTAAAGTTACAGCTCTCTACAAGGACTCCCTTCTTCCTCCAACCACAGAAGGAGGCTTAGTCTCTTAACAGTTGGTATTGAACAATATGAGACGAGTATTGTCTCGAGAAACTCTTTTGCTGAGAAAATGTTTGGTAAAAGCCACCAACTGTTAGCTGCCTTTGTGGGATATATGAGATTGTCAGGTTTCAAGGCTTTAGAGAAGAAGCTAAACTATTTAACAGTAGCATAACGGGTGACAAATAATGGCTTAGGAGATAAGAGAGAGCTAGAATGATGGCAAAAGGTTGTGAATGACGTGGGATCTCTCATGACATTAAAATAGCTCAGGTACTAAATATAAATATTATATATGAATATTCTATAAAAACAAAAAAATAGAGAAAAAAAAGTGAGAGCTTTGAGCTCTTTTTTCCAAAAATCCACTTCTCTGACCAGAATTACTCAAATTCTTCAAAACATTTACACACACACACACACACACACACACACACACACACAGAGGCATACATACACACTAGCTGTGGGATTTTGTTGAATATGCTTTCTTTTAAATAAAAGGTCACATTTTCCTAGTGTTCTGAATTTACTAATAATGATATCATCTATATATCAATATTGATACATATACCTTTTACATATTATTTTTAATACCACATAATAAATAGGCCATAGAATGATTATTCCATAATTTAACATTTCCTACATTAGTGAGTATTTAGGTTTTTGTAAAGTGGATTACTTACAAATTACAAAATCTATTCTAGGCCATTTAACGAGATGGATATTTAATTCATTGAATTATACCCTTACAGTTTTTTAGCAGTTCTATAATATTGTGTTTATCTCAGCATGTTTCTCTCTTATTAGTTTTGCTTTTTCTTGGTGGAATTTTCTGGTCAGAGAACACACATTTCTGGGAAATTTTTTCCTACTTGCCTCTTTTCTTGCTAGATTACAAGTTCATCATGATAAGGCTTCCCAGGTGGTGCTAGTGGTAAAGAACCTGCATCCACCTGCCAGTACAGGAGACGAAGGAGATACAGGTTCAAATCTTGGGTTGGGAAAATACCTTAGTGTAGGAAATAGCAACCCACTCCAGAATTGTTGCCTGGAAAACTCCATGGACAGAGGAGCCTGGCAGGTACAATCCCTAGGGTAGCAAAGAGTTGGACACAACAAAGTGACCAAGCATGTATGGTAAGTATTAGAAATTCTGGTTTTAGTTTCTATTTCTGATCATGAATTTCTTTTATTTTACATCTTTTTATGCTACACTTAGCTGAATTTACATTGTCATGAACCCAATGTAAACATGTTTCTTTTCTAATGATCAGGAATCTATTAAATTATTACTTTATTATTAATCTAGTGCTTATAATTTTAATTTTCTTGAATTCAGAAATTTTCACAGTGCTCCATTCTTCTTCTATGGGTATGATTTATTCATGACTCTCCTTAGGATATTTCACTGCACTTACCATGTTACTCTTTAGGGCTGTGCCAGGCATGTTCTCCCCTGTTTTCAGGTACGTGGTAAGATCAGTTACATGCTCCCTTTGAAGTGAAATGTGGGCAGGAGAATAGCTTTGCAAATAAAATGGGAGCTGAGTGGTATGTGTAGGATCTAGGTGGAAGCTTTAGTACCCAGATGGTAATTTGACTCTCTTTTCCCATCACAAATTATGAGTAGCAATGTTCTAGATAGTAGCTGTTCCATCAGCCTGGTTTCCAGAAAGAGAACTCTCAGAGGCTCAGTGATGAAACTGCACACTAGCACACACTGTTATTCTCATCACTGAAAATCCAGGGCTGCCTGGTAAGGAGGAATGTACGTGTCATACTTTTTTCTTTACTGGAGTATAATTCCTTTACACTGTTGTGCTAGTTTCTGCTGTTCAACAAAGCAAATCAGCAATATGTATACATATATGTCCCCTTTCTCGTAGACCTCCCTCTCCCCAACCATCCCATCCCTCCAGCTCACCACGGAGCACCCAGTCGAGCTCCCTGAGCTACAGAGCAGTTTCCCACCAGCTGTCTGTTTCACATACGGTGGTGCACAGACACCAATTCAATCTCCCGATTCATCCCACCCCTTCTCTCCTCCCTATATCCACCCATCTGTTTTCTCCCTCTGTGTCTCTATCCCTGCCCAGCAAATAGGTTCATCTGAATCATTTTTCTAGATTCCACATTTATGGGTTAATATATGATATTTGTTCTTCTCTAACTTACTTCACTCTGTAGGACAGACTCTAGGTCCCTCCAGGTCACTACAAATGACCCAATATTGTTCCTTTTATGGTTGGGTGACATTCCACTGTATAGACTGCACCACGTCTTTATCCATTCATCTGTTGATGGACATTTAGACTGCTTCCACATCCTGGCTATTGTAAACGGCTACAATGAACAGGTGCATGTGTCTTTTCGAATTATTGTTTTCTGAGTCTACACCCAGTAGTGTGACTACTGGGTCACATAATACTCACCCCATAGCAGTCATAATGACCACCGTCAAAAAAATCTACAAACAATAAATGCAGGAGAGGTTGTAGAGGAAAGGCAACTCTTTTACACTGTTCGGAATGTAAATTGATACAACCCCCTTGGAGAACAATATGGAAGGGCCTTAAAAAACTAAAAATAGAAGTACCATATGTCATACTTTTTTTTTAAGTCTTATTTGCTAAATTTGGTGTCTTGATTTTTTTCACATCAAAACTAGTTTTTTCTTTGTTGTCTTTTCTCCGCTTTATTGACTATCTCTGATGAATGAGTGGTCCCCAAGGGATTGTAATGAAAGGGTTGCACTGTGGTCTCAGCAGAACGTGAGCTGGTCTGACTTCTGGATGCCATAACCCTGCATCCTTCTTGGGGCTGTCATTTAGCTGGGAGCTCCACTCAAATGCTGAAGTCTTAGCCCGGAAAGCCACCACTCCACTGAGCAACAGCACACAATTCAGTTGGATGGCTAACCTCAGAATCAGAGGCTCCCTTTCCTACTTAAGTCCTGTTATCTAGAGCTTCTTTAGGCTCTTTCTTGCTTCTTTCCAAATGTGAGTGTTTACATTCAGAGCCCTTCTCTTAACATTTTGAAAGCAGTTTCAAAATTTAACCTGTGTATCTAGTACAGCTGCTTACAGCTCCTGATAAGGCGGGTGCAGTACCCATTAGTCCTTAATGTAATCCTCATTAATTATTTTGACAATTGGCCCTGAACCTCCAGGTTCGTTGTGTATGTTGTCTCTGAACTTGAATATTTTTGCAACTGCTTTTACCTCTGTAGTAGTTACTTGGTAATCTTGCTTTGACCTGTACTTTTCTCTGCTATTTTTGCCCTCCAGCAATATGATTCCACTTGCTTTCTAGTCTCCAAGAATTTTTCAAAGTTTTCTTCTGCTGATGATGGCATAATTTTCTAAGTTTCCAGATCTACTACAAATTTATTCTGTTATTTTATGGCATTTCTGCAATTCTTAGAAATTCTTACTGGAAAAGGTAGAAATATAGGACATTAATCTCTCTTATTATTCCAGTTTGCATTACTATTTATAACCTATTCATGTGATCATTCATGTTTTAAATGTTAGATTAAAACTGAGAAGCAAAGTATAACATTAACAAGGTCAGTTATAACTGATGAGTACAGACTCACATCTGGTAGAAACCCTAAATTCTCTAGGCACCTAATAAGCAGTTGTGGCTTCTTTCCCTTTAACTACTGAAATCTGATTATCAATTCATATCATCAAAATGTGGTAGAGAAACTAGTTCAAACTTCTTTTCACAAAAATAATCCATCAATCAGGAAGAAAAATCACTTGCATGAGCATATTTATTCAGATTTCCCAAGGTCAGGACTGCAATGTGGCATTCTTTGTCTTAGGCCACAATTTACTTCTATTTTTAAACCACGAATACACTACGTTTTGATTATTGGGTAGATAAGCTGCTGTATGTGAGTGCAGAAAATGAAGTTTGAAAGACAATCGATTTAAAAATAAAAATATTTCATATATTACATGTGTGTACACAAAATATATATAGTTCTTATACAATATCAATAATAATGTATCATACATTTCATATACTATATATTTTGCATTATGTATTTAAATGTATACTTTTTACAACAGTATAAACTCAGTATTTTTGTAACTGAATGAACCTAAAAACATGGACAATTGGCTATAATTGGCTATTTTTCTGTGCCTTGAGAATCTATTTTTCAATTAATAATTTAACTAAATTATTAATTAAATTAAATTTAATTGATTATATTTATTTATGATAAATGGCCTTGAAATGAAAAAATTCAATTAAAAGAACAAATGAATAAAAAATAAAGGGAAAAGTTCTTTCCCTACATTTTTTTTCAAACCTAAGAATCTTATTGTAGGTCAACATTGTTTTACATGAAAAAGTAATAAAACTTACATGATATGTTAGTAAAGTGTGTATTGATTAGCCGTTTGTGCCCTACTTTTGCAACAGTTTTGAAAAGGGTGCTCTAAATATGTCATATTTCTCTCATCTCTAGAGTGAAAATAAGTCCTTTGTGAATGTTTATTCTTCCACAGTCAGATCACTGCTTAAAGTCTGTATCATTCAAATAGATTGTTATATGATATTTCAAAGTAACAAAAGAAGTTACCACAAAAACCAGCACATAAGTAATTTATCATATATCAATTTTCAGAAATATCTCAGCTCAGGTGTTCACAGACAGAGGAGCCTAGCAGGCTACAGTCCATGGGGTCTCAAAGAGTCAGACATGACTGAGCAACTAACACACACACACACATCAGATAACATGTTATTCAAGGAAACAATTTTTAATTCATTGCTCTTAACACAATGCACTCTTTTATTTTACAATTAGAAGTGTTTTAAATTTGTTTCATGTCATACCAGGCAAGAAAATAATCCTTGACCAAAGAAATAGGTGTATTTTCCCTAGTATCTATTATAACCTTAGGGTCACACATTAATGTTATTTTGGAGATTCTTTAGGTCATTCAGATATGAAATTATGCATTATTCATCTACTTACCCTTTACAGTATACATTTTCATCACTAATATTTTAACTAAACCCCATGAAGAATGTTAGCTAATGTTATAGAGGAAATTTAATCTTCCCTCAGGTCTCCTAAATTTAGAATAAAAAATATTTCTGATAGGAGAGAAGTGTTGTGATACTTTGGATAATCAAATTTCAAAAGAGATGAATATTTTTGTTAGAAGAGCAATTGATATTTATAGGAAAAAGAATTACTTGGGTGAATAAATAAAGGTAAATTTTCTCATAAATTTCTCCTAGGTTGTAAATAAACAATATAGAGAGCCTATAAATGTTGAAAAAATCAAAGTACAGACACTGAAATAGATATATTTCAATAACTGTTAATATAAAAATGTTTCACAAGTGACATTAAACCTATTTCACAGGTGACATTAAACCTAAAGTTTACTTCCTCAAATGTAATTGAAAGCAAGTCAATGTATGTATATTTGGACATATGAGGACATAATTATATTAGCACCTAAATTAGCCACTAATACAGAGATCTTAAGTCAGTCACATTGAGAATTTAAGACTTTTCAAGATTAGTAATCTAACTAGTGAAAAATAAGATACTGCTCTATTTTATTAATCTGTTTGCTTTGTATTACATTTATAGTAGTTTTAATAAAACTTTGCATTTTCTAAAAAAGTTTCAAATGCATCATACAAATTCTGCAAGAATGTTACACTTATCATGCTTCAATTAAAAGTAAATCTGAAAAGACTTATCTAATGCAAGTTAAATCATTATTTGAACTACTGTAAGTTCTTACTAATAATACAAAATTGTTCTTAATGCCCATCTGGAAGAATATAGTGTTACAGCTACCTACTTCTATTATTTCAAGGAAATGTAAATAAATTGGGTACCAACCCTTTCTGTTACCATTGATTCATTCCTAATTAACACACTTGTCCCTTAAAAAAACTCAAAGAAATGTTGTGGCTGAGTTCATCTTCTCACTAAGAGGATTATTGGCTTCAAACTGAGTCAAGAGTTGTGTTCTTTAATCTCCAAAGGGGGAAAAATTTGCTATCAAAATGATTTAGTATGAAGGATTCAAATTGCAATTTGAAAATGAAAACATGAGGCCTAGTGGACCTTCCACCAGTGAACCAAATAGAAAAGCATGATAATGAACTACAGGGACAGGAAGATTGATGAGGATTCTTGCCCGTCTTTTAGGTTAAAAAATTGGTTGCAAAAAGGAACATAATGTACCTTTTTCTTTTGATATGAATTAAAGCTAAACCAGCAATAATCTTTGAAGAAAAATATCATTTATATTCAGTATATCAAAAATAAGGCATACAATATATTCTGAAGGTGAATTATTTTAATTTAAATTTTAAAGATTAAAGGAATGAAAAACATTTTTGAAGTCATATGTCTACTGTCTCATTAATAATAGATTTTAGTAACTAAGTAAACTTTTTATTCCAATTTTAATATGATGTAGATGAGGATTTTTTAAACACTATAATGATACACACATGTCATTTTATATTTTTCCAAATGCTTAGAATATACAGGGGTGAAAGCTAAGGTAAACCATGGACTTTGAGTGAATATGATATGTCAATGTAGGATAATCAATTCTGATAAATGTACCACTCTGAAGGGAGATTTTTACAACAGTGAAGTCTATGTATGTGTAGGGCAGGGAGTATATAGAAAATTTTGTATCTCCTTTTCAAATTTTGCTATGAACCTAAACTACTCTTTAAAAAAAATGAAGTGTTAAGAAAATGATGTAGAAAGCAGTGTGGATTACCCAGGTGAAAGTGTTATTTGCTCAGTCATGTCTGACTCTTTGTGACCCCAGTGGACTGTAGCCTGCCAGTGTCCTCTGCCTATGGATTGTCCAGGCAAGAATACTGGAGTGGGTAGCCATTCCCTTCTCCCAAGGACCTTCCCAACCCAGGGATTGAGCCCAGATTTTTTTATATTGCAGTCAGATTCTTTACCATCTGAGCCACCAGGGAAGTCCACATGGTGTGAACAGATATTTTATTTATAAGTGTAATAAAGGAAACCAAGTAGTCATCCACATTTGAAGTCCCAACATTAATACATGTGTACGTATATGTGCATATATACACACACAATTCATATATCACAAGCCACCAGTGGGAAATATGGCAAATATTTTCCCCTGGTGGCTCAAACAGTAAAGAATCCACTTGCAGTGTGTGAGGTCTGACTTCTATCCCTGGGTTGAGAAGATTCCCTGGAGGAGAGTAAGACAACCCACTCCAGTATTCTGGCCTGGAGAATCCTCATTGACAGAGAAGCCTGGTAAGCCACAGGCCATGCGGACAAGCAGTCAGGCCACCTCCTTCAAAAGGACTTGAGAGCTAGATGTGAGAGCTGGATAATAAAAATGGCTGAGCACCGAAGAATTGATGATTTGGACTTTGGTGCTGGAGAAGAGTCTTGACAGTCTCTTGAACAGCAAGGAGATCAAACCCGTCCATCCTACATGAAATCAACCCTGAATATTCATTAGAAGGATTGGTGCTGAAGCTGAAGACCCAATAATTTGGCCACCTGGTTCAAAGAGCCGACTCATTGGAAAAGACCCTGATGCTGAGAAAGATTGAAGGCAGGAGGACAAGGAGATGACAGAGGATGAGATGGCTGGATGGCATCACTGACTCCATGGACACGAGTTTGAGCAAGCTCTGCGAGATGGTGAAGGACAGGGAAACCTGGTGTGCTGCAGTCCATAGGGTGTAAAAGAGTCAGACACAACTGAATGACTGAACAACAACAATGGTATTTTCCCTGGATTTTCATCTGTTCTAGCATTCTAAACCCCACCTAGGACACTGCAGCACAACTAGATGGCTCAGCAGGTAAAGAATTCTTCTGCAGTGCAGGAGACACAAGAGACGTGGGTTCAATCCCGGGATCAGGAAGATCCCCTGGAGGAGGAAAATGGCAACCCTCTCCAATATTTTGCCAGAAAAAAACCCATGGACAGAGGAACCAAGCAGACTACAGTCCAAAAGGTGACAAAGAGTTGGATACTACTGATTAAGAACACAAAAGTGAAAGTGAAAGTGACTCAGTCGTGTCTGACTCTTTGCAACCTGGTGCACTGTAGCCTGCCAGGCTCCTCCATCCATAGGATTCTCCGTCCATGGGATTCTCCAGGCAAGAATACTGGAGTGGGTTGCCATTTCCTTCTCCAGGGGATCTTCCCAACCCAGGGATCAAACCCAGGCCTCCCTCCTTGCAGGCAGATGCTTTAATCCCTGAGCCACCAGGGAAGCCCATAAAAACACACAATTGTGAGTCAAATCATTGGTTTTCTAAATATTTTGACTACCTGTAAAATATGATTTCAAAGACAAAAAAGCATAAAACATCTTTAAAATATTTTAATTCTTCTTTTAACATGGATAATAGTCTTTTACAATATGTTATTTCTTGATATAGTTTATTTCTTATGAGATTTAACTTTCTGCTAATACAGGTGAAAACAACTGAGTTTTTATACATCTTGAAATAGGTTCTGTATGGTTCACTGCAAAGAACTGAAAGGTTAATTGGAAAGACCTATATCAACAATCAAATATAGTCACTTCTTTATTGTAAGGCAGCTTTTGAGTTTTATAAATTTAGTGGAATCATTTTTTTCCTATGACAAGAGTCTCTGCTACACTGACTTGTCATTATTTTAAATGGAAGATTATCAGTAGAATTTTTTAAGGTAAAGGAAGAAAGATATAATAATTACTAACATTAATCAAACACCTACAGTACATTGAGAAAGTTTTATGGTTTTCTCATTTTGCTAGTGGTTTAGAAAATAGATTTTGGAGGAAAAAAAAAATCCGATTCAGATATTATCTTTGCAGCTTCCTAACTCTTACTTTTGGCAAGTTACTTCATCTTACTAGTTCTTAGGTCTCTCATTAGTAAAGTTAGGGCTAATGATAACTTCAGAGGTTTGATTTGATAGTTATTTAGAAGGCCCATGCTATACGCATAGCTAAAACTCAATTGTTTTAGCTATTTTTATTATGAACAACCTTTAAATTAGTGTGTTATTATTTATTCTCAATATAGATTAAAATTCTCAAGGTCAGATACATTGTTACTTTAACAGTGGTACAGAGCTACTAAAATGATGGAGCTGAAATTTTAAATCCAAACACTTGCACTCTGTGTAGCTGATAGCTGCATTCACTTGCAACAGTAGTTATTTTTTACCATATAACCTGAAAGGTGGAAACATATGTATAGGAATGGGAAGTAGTTTTATTTATTTTATTTATTTAGAAATATGGTGTGTGTGTGTATATATATCTTTATATATATATATATATATATACTTAACTGGGGTATAATTGCTTTACAGTGTTGTGGAAGTTTCTGCAGTATAACAAAGTGCGTCAGCTGTAAGTATAGATATATCCCCTTGCTCTTGAGATCCTCTCCCTCTTGAGCCTCCCTCCCACCCAGCTCCAGATCCTCTCCTTCTTGAGCCTCCCTCCCACCCAGCTCCATTCCACTTTCCCTCCACTTCATCTCCTCTCTACCTCATACCCCCAATCCACCAACCCCTCCATCCCACCCACCCTTCCATCCCACCCCTCTAGGTCATCACAGAGCTGAGCTTCTGTGCTATACAGAAGCTTCCCACTAGCTAGCTACTTTACACATGGGAAGTGATTTTATATTTAACTACTCAGATTTCATATAGTAAATTCTTGGTGACCGATGAGTACAAAACTGGTTTAACACTCATGTGCTATGTACTGTCTTTAGTCCTTCAGCCTCAGGCCAAACTACAGGGAGGGAACACAGCCTCACCCACCAGGAGAAAACTGGATTAAAGATTTACTGAGCATGGCCTAGGTCACCAGAAAAAGACCCAGTTTTCCTCATAGCCAGTCCCTCCCATGAAGAAGCTTGCACAAGCCTATTATCCTCATTCATCAGGAGGCAGACAGGAAAACCACAATCACAGAAAACTAACCAAACTGATCCCATGGACTACAACCTTGCCTAACTCAATGAAACTATGAGGCATGCCGTGAAGTGCCACCCAAGACAGACGGGTCACGATGGAGAGTTTGGACAAAACATGGCCTACTATAGAAGGGAATGGCAAACCATTTCAGCATTATTGCCTTGAGAACCCCATGAACAGTATGAAAAGGCAAAAAGATATGATACTGAAAGATGAACTCTCCGGGTTGGTAGGTGTCCAATATGCTACTGGAGAAAAGCAGAGAAATAGCTCCAGAA
>SJYV01019855.1:41564-107606 GCA_006410875.1 Neotragus pygmaeus
TTTTTTTTTTTTTTTTCGGTAAACCTACTAACTTCTGAAAGCCACATTTCTTCATTTTTAAAATGAAAAGGCTAATCTAGAATACCTATAAGTTCACTCTGTTGTAGAATTCTGAGCTTCATTTCATTGTATTATATGATGTAACTTTCCCCATAAAGATTTTTGTCTCTTTCTATTTTTCCTAGAGTATATTCTGAGTTGCTAAAAAGAAATCAATTAGATTTCTGTTTTTATTTTAAAATAAATCTAAAGTATTTATTTGTTTAAAAGATCATGACATGCATATGTAGCAATGTAGTCTTATTTCATTTGCCCATGCCAAAGCTTTAAAAAGCCCTCATTGTGTGTATATGCATATGCGTGTGTGTGCATGTGTGTGTGTACACAAATGCATAGTCATGTGAAGCATCATCTATTGTTGGCAAGCAGATCTCAGGAATGAAGGCTGAATTCCAGGAGGACCTAGTCATATTCTTGGCCCATTTGAAGAAAGTGATGTGTCCCTTTATTCACCAAAATTCTCACAATTAATGTTATCATTCCAAAAAGTAATAGGAGATAAGATGGGTCACATTTATCAGGGATGCATACATGGGAAGATTCCACTTTTATTTTAGTAAGTGACTAAAATATACACCCTTTCACAGGAATCTAAAAATAAACAAATTTGCTGTGATTTTCTTTGAAAATTGTGGTTGGGGTTTTGAAAATAATAATCTATATAATCATTGTTGAATTACAAACATAATTCTGCATGTGGTGTTGCTCTGTTCAAACAGAAGGTTAATCATTGAAAGTTAGTTCATGATTACACAGTAATGTAGGAGGAATTGGTGACAATAAAACAACAATTTGATTTTTATTTAAATTCTTATGATCCTTTATTTTTCATAATATATTTTCTTTGTTTAACCGAGTCGTAGATTCTCATTTGAGCTTGGAAATGAGTGAACTCAGTAAAATCACTGCTATGTCTTAATAAATAATGGAAAACATTTTAATACAGATAGGCACACTGGATTTGCATGCCTTATCAGTTACACAAGATTGAACTGGAAAGTCCCTATTGCTTACTGAGTAGTATTTAAATCAGAATTTTGTTATCTTCATACTCTCAATGCCTGTATGGGCCCACTGTTAACAAAGTAAGTTGCCGACATCTTACAAAGAAGTGGCCAATTTGAAAAATGTATTATGATACATTAAACAAGGTTACTTGAACTCATCTGAGCATTAATAATTAATGAAATTTTATAAAATAAAGATTATGTAAGAGTTTATAAATAAGTTTGAATTTGCTGATTATTTCATGACTGAAATAATTGTTACAGAACAAATATTAGTAGCATCAATTTGCATTTAATGTATGAACACTGGTTCTGAGCATGGAATAATGTTTCACCGTTCTCTAATTAACTAGCAATAGTGCTTCTGAGAGCATATGACAGCATAGCTGGTATGCCACTATTTTGCTCACAAACTCAGGGCAATGATAAGCAAAATATGTTTAATGGTGGAATAATTTTCTGAATGCAAAAATGGGCCAAAATACAGTAAACATAGTAGTAAAAATAAGGACCAGATGCACTAAAAATGGTTTAGTATCAGTGTATCCCTTCATTTTTTGATTGAAAGATAACCTTTATAGTCTCATTTTTTTTAAAGAAATTACCCCTACCCCGTCTCATCTTCATTCTTCCCTTTCCCTCCCTACCTCTCCTCCACAAAATGCAAATTGAAATAAAATATTCCCATTGCACCAGAAGTATATTTTCTACTCAAGCTAAAATTTAAACCCAATCTTTACAAAGATCAAATCAGTCAATCCTAAAGGAAATCAATCCTGAATATTCATTGGAAGGACTGATGCTGAAACTCCAATGTTTTGGCTACCTGATGCGAAGAGCTGACTCATTGAAAGAGACCCTGATGCTGGGAAAGACTGAATGCAGGAAGAGAAGGGGGCAATAGAGATTGAGATGGCTGGATGACATCAACAACTCAATGGACATAAGCACACTCTGGAAGATAGTGAAGGACAGGGAAGCCTGGCGTGCTGCAGTCCACAGGGTAGCAAAGAGTCAGACACAGCTGAGACTGAGCAACTGAGCACAGTTCAGTTCAGTTCAGTCGCTCAGTCATGTCTGACTCTTTGTNGCCTTCTTCACAGTCCAACTCTCACATCCATACATGACTACTGGAAAAACCATAGCCTTGACTAGACTGCAGGAAGTATGTAAATGCCCATCAGCAATAGAACAAACTTCTACACACACAGTGAAATATCCTTCGATGGTGGAAACAAATGAACCACACCTGAGGTGCCAACAGGAAAGAATTTTGCAGAAGAATGAAAATATGAAAGAACATAGATACAAAACACTCATTATTGATTAAAAATAGGCAAAACTAACCTTTAGTGTAGCCATTAGGAAAGGAATTCCCTTAGAGACTCAGTCCTGACCGAGAGCACCGAGGGGGCTTCTTTGGTGCCAATAAGGTCTCACTTCTTGATCTGAGTGCTATTAAGATACGAATGCAGCTTGTGAAAGTTCAGCCTTTTCAGCTTGTGTAATAGTTGCACTTTTCTACATGTATATAATGTTACAATTAGAAATTTTTTTAAAGTTGTCAGAATTAGATGTGCAAATACTTTTAAGAATGGCATTTTTAGACACAGAGAATGTAAAGAAATGTAAATGTGCTTAAAGAAATTATTTAAATTACTTTGGTAACATGGATTTTTCAATAAGTGATTTGAAACTATTGGTTATCCTTATGGAAAGAATGGAATTAGCCTCCTATCTCACATACTTAGAGAAATCACAGAGAAATTAAACCTTTAAAGGTGAAAGAAAAAACTTTACTTTTAGAATAAAATATAGGAACATATGGAATTTAGACAGAAACTGATTTATTAAAACAAACAAAAAAAAGAAGTTGTTTGAATAAAGAAATGAATTAAAGAAAAGTTTGATAAATTTGGCTATTTTCAAAATTAAGGATTTATGTTAGCTAGATGATACCCTGGAGAAAATTAAAACAGAAGCTAAAACTAGAATTATATATCTGGAGTATATATCAATTATATTAGATTGCTATCTTGAAAATATAAAGGATTACAGACCAGTATGAGAAGCCAAACAATCCAAAAAATATTAATAATGTGAAAAAGTTACTGATAAGGAAAAATATATATTAGCTAAAACACTAGGATTTTTTAATAACAACTTTGGGGAAAAAATAAAAGGTCACCAAATATCCATGAAGATATAGAACTGCAGAAATTTCTAAGCAATAGTGGTGCTGGCAATGACCCTCCCCCCATAAACAGAGAGATGAAGAAATAGAGATATAGATGTAAAAATATATAGATATATAGAGATGCTACAGGTAAAGAGTAAATTTCCCAAGTACTGAAAACTGTTTATCATATCACAAAGCACATGACTTTTTAATATTTATATTTATTTAGCAAGAATCTCATCACTACTTTGAAAATATCAACAGCCTTCAAGATTCCAACAGTAGATTTAATCTGAGCTGAGGGTTTCTCTGGTAGCTCAGACTTAAACATCTCGAAAACCATCGACATTCACCTAATTGTTGAAAATTATATGATACAGGCTGTCGCTATTTTCTAACCAAAGTTTGAAAGCAAATAATATATCTGCTATTTATTTTATGACTTCAGTTCTGTTGCTCAGTCGTGTCCGACTCTTTGCAACTCCATGGATTGCAGCACACCAGGCTTCCCTATCCTTCACCATTTTCTGAAGTTTTCTCAAACTTATGTCCATTGAGTCAGTGATGCCATCTAATTACCTCCTTCTCTGTTGCCCCCTTCTCCTCCTGCCTTCAATTCTTCACAGGATCAGGGTCTTTTTCAGTGGGTTGGTTGCCATCAGGTGGCCAAAGTATTGGGAGCTTCAGCTTCAGCATCAGTCTTTCCAATGAATACTCAAGGTTGATTTCCTTTAGGATTGACTGGTTTGATCTCTTTCCTGTCCAAACAACTCTCATGAGTCTTCTTCCTCACCACAGCTCAAAAGCATCATTTCTTTGGTGCTCAGCCTTCTTTACGGTCCAACTCTCACATCCATACATGACTATTGGAAAAACAATAACTTTGACTATATGAATCTTTGTCAGCAAAGTGATGCCTCTACTTTTTAATATGCTGTCAAGTTTAGTGATAGTTTTTCTTCCAAGAAGCTAGTGTCTTTTAATTTCGTGGCTGCGGTCACTGTCCACAGCAATTTTGGAGCCCAAGAAAATGAAGTCTGTCACTGTTTCCATTTTTATCTGATATACTTGCCATGAAGTGATGGGACCAGATGCCATGATCTTCAATTTTTGAGTTTTAAGCTAGCTTTTTCACTATCCTCTTTCACTTTCATCAAGAGGTTCTCTAGTTCCTCTTCACTTTCTGCCATAAGGGTGCTCTCATCTGTATACTGGAAATTATTAATATTTCTCCTGGAAATCTTGATTCCAGCTTATGCTTCATCTAGCCCAGCATTTCACATGATGTACTCTGCGTATAAGTTAAACAAGCAGGGTGACAATATACAGCCTTGACATACTCCTTTCCCAATCTTGAACCAGTCTGTTGTTTCATGTCCGGTTCTAACTGTTGCTTCTTGACCTGCATACAGGTTTCTCAGGAGGCAGGTAAGGTGGTCTGGTATTCCTCTCTCTTGAATTCCCTTAATTGGGAATTTAAGAATTCCATAACTTACNGTTCTAACTGTTGCTTCTTGACCTGCATACAGGTTTCTCAGGAGGCAGGTAAGGTGGTCTGGTATTCCTCTCTCTTGAATTCCCTTAATTGGGAATTTAAGAATTCCATAACTTACTTCATAATAATAAAACTAAAAATCTGTGATGTTGAAGTTTTTTACTTCTACAGAAGCTGTGCTTCCTTTTCTTCCTTTAATCTAGGCTCCAAGTAAGCTTGACTATTCCAAACACTGAGATTTTCCCAAACTTCTGACTCTAAGCGGTGCTTCCAACCACATCTGTATTGTGGTGAAAT
This sequence comes from Neotragus pygmaeus, assembly GCA_006410875.1. Lineage (NCBI taxonomy): Eukaryota > Metazoa > Chordata > Mammalia > Artiodactyla > Bovidae > Neotragus > Neotragus pygmaeus. Next base: position 46,603 of record SJYV01019855.1, read on the forward strand.
ACTTTTATGGTTTGATAAATTCCCTATCTTTCCAAATAGTTGCATTCTCCAAAGTATTTAGTGTGGATTACTTCTGGTTTTGTTTTAATTTATCCATATTTTTCACTCTTAATTTTATTTTTGCATTATGACTTCATTGGTAAGTATTTTTCCATACAAGATTTATGGTGGTTCCTATAACTCATCATGTTTAAAGGTGAAACTTAAAACTAACGATATAGAAACATCACTGTTCTTCATAGACATTTTACAAATTGACCTTGGCCCAATATAACCACAGTGAATGTTACTAATAATATTTTACTTTATTCACATTTTACTTAATTCCTATCAATGAAAATGTTTCTAGATATACTATAATTGTATGACCATTTCATATAGTATATGGTATCATCATGAAGAAAGAATGACTTAATATGTTTATATGTATTTTTCAAAGATATTTCCTAAGTGGCAGAAATAAATGTAATCATCTTTTTGTGAATGTTTCATAAACTCACTGAATCCATTTTACTGATTGATTACTATTTCCCTTGGATGCCAAGGACCTCATAGTCATAAGTCTAAATCTATTCTGCCATGTGTGAATATGTCAAATTAAAAAATTAAATATTAGTATAAAAATCTGAGTTCTACTTTAGAGGTTAATATTTTTTGAGCAGGATTACTTCCACGAATATAATATCACAACAACATAAAGCTAATCTATACTCATTGAATGCTTACTGTCTATCAAACAGTTTTCCCAGCAGTGTAAGAGTTAACTCATTTAATCATGACAGCAATATATCCTCATTATAGAGATTATAAAACTAAAGCACAGAAAAAATTATGTGGTTCACCTAAGTTATCACAATTTGTAAGCAGCAGAACAGGGATGGGACTTTCAGAAACCTTACCCCTGAGTGCAGACTCTTAAGTACTCTGTGTACTTATTTCAAACTGAATTAAAGAATTTCAATAAATAAATATAAAAATTAAACAATTACATTTTCATTTTAAAAAATCTTGTATTGCATACCAAGGATCTAGATTTAGTCATCTTAAGTGCTGACATCTACTATTATGCAAAAAATATACATATACTTTGGTGATCAGGGTAAGCTGGGAAAACAGGGAAAATGTGCCTCATGTTTGTGTTTTGCACACTCACAGATGCACATGCGTGTGCATGAGCATGATGGTAGATTGGCTGGAGTTAAACTCACCCCTGATAATGTTGACCAGAAATCAGTTCAGTCAGGCAAAAATGGCACATGTGGTTAGCCAGCAAAATAAGTACTCAGAATCAAAATCATCAATTCAGAAAAACTGCCCTGCTCAGACAGTTTAAACCAAGCAACAGAAAACTGGGCAACAAAATTATCCAGTGGTTCAAGGTGGCCGGACCTCAGGTAGGGAATTTAGGGTTCTGGGTAGGATGGCTCTCACTGAGCAACAGGGAAAGAAAAGTTGTAAGGTCAAGAGAAAAGACAGGAATGTGGAGCAAGTAATCAGATGTCAAAAGTAAGGTACAAACTGGGGACAATCTCTCTGAACGTGATGACTAGGACAGCGATGAGAAGAATGTGTCTGATTTAATATTCAGTCCCACTGCTGGACATACACACCGAGGAAACCAGAATTGAAAGAGACACATGTACCCCAATGTTCATTGCNAGACTTTTTCACCCAAGCCTATTGTATACTTAAGTGCCAGAAGGATCTTTAGGACATGAGAATCTGATCATGACATTCCCGATTTAGAATTCTTCATTGATTTCCATTGCTCTTAACATGGTTTGTAAGCCCCTGTTAGACTGACCTCTACCTGTCTCTCCTTCTTTAGTGAGCTGTTTGTGCCCTGCAGACCTCATGGTGGTCTTCTCTCAAGTCACAAGTGCATCAGTTCAGGGGCTTCGCACGTGTTTCTCTGCGTGCAATGACCTTCTCTCCTCCCCTACGCCCCCTCTTCTCTTCTTGCTCTTTATTCAGATTCTCTTCATTCAAATCACTCGAGCACAGAAATTTTACCTGATGACACAGACTAGATCAGGGCAGATGTCTTCAGGGCACTTGGGAGTATTCATTTGTAACAATCACTACAATTACATCATCTCTGTAAAGGGTACTACATGGTGACCAAAGTCATCCTTTTGAAATGCTACTATCCTGCTTAAGCTTCTCTGACGTCTTCCCATCAGATTTACAGTAGCACCTAATATCTACTGTAAACCAAAATTCTTACTTGATCTGGGTCTTGCCCATTTTCTAACCTAAATTGGGTTCCTGGAACCAGTTTCAATTTGTGTATGTATAGCGTGTCCAAGAATTTAACTAAATGGAACTAAATTCTGACACTATTTGGAGATGCATCAGTTTCCACAGGTTAAGGGCACAGTCTTATACAACTGCCTCTGACTTCGGATGCCAGTTGCAAGTCTTGACTGTTACTTGTACTTCTGACCAACTGGCTATAAATCAGATGTTCCCAAGACCCCCACCTTGGGTTCAGCTGATTTGCTAGAGTGGCTTTTATACAACAGAGGAAACATTGACCTATTAGATCACCAGCTTATTTAAAAAGATATAACTCAGGAACAGTCAAATGAAAGAAATGCTTAGGGCAAAGTATAGGGAAAGGGCATGGAGCTTGCATGTCCTCTCCAGGAGGGCCATTTTCTCAGCACCTCCATGTCTTCACCAATCCAGAAGCTCCCTGAACCCAGTCCTTTGGGTTTTTATGATGACTTCACTACATAGGCATGTGCGTGCATGCTTACTAAGTCACTCAGTCGTGTCCAACTCTTTGCATCCCTGTGACCTGTAGCTCCCCAGGTTCTTCTGTCCATGGGATTTTCCAGGCAAGCATATTGGAGTGGGTAGCCATTTCCTCCTCCAGGGGATTTTCCTGACCCAGGGATGGAACCCCGGCCTCTTGCAATAGCAGGTGAATTGTTTACCCACTGAGCCATCGGGGAAGCCCCCTCATAACATCGGCATGGTTGATTAGATCTTTGGCCATTGGCAATCGATGCATCCTTCAGCTCCCCTCCTACCTGAGGAAATCAGAGGTTCGGATTGCAAGTTTCATTCTTATCTTTGTGGTTGGTTTCCCTGGCAACCATGGGAAGTCACCTATCTTTAGGTGCTTTCCAAAATTCATCTTATTAACTAGCATAAAGCCAGTTGTGGTAAACAGGGGCTTGTTATGAGTAACAAGACACCTATTTTACCTTTATGGCTCTGAGACAGATTTCAGGAACTGTGGATAAGATGAAATATTCTAGCAAAAGAGACTCCTGTTGCTCTTAATCACTCAGAAAAGTTCAAGGATTTGAGGAGCTATGAGCCAGAAACCATGGATAGAGATCAAAGACATATGAGAAAAATTATTTTGGTCATTCTTATACAGCACAATATCACATAACCTCATCTAAAAACTTGTTCCCCTTCATCCTCCTTGCTCCAGCCACATAAGTGCTTTAAATATTCCAAACTTCTCAAGTTTTAGACTTTCATATCAATTTGCCTAGAAGGCATTCTCCCTAATTTTCACTTGACTGAATCTATGCTTGTTATTACTTCTCAACCTAAGTGCCACCTACACGCAGAGGTCCTACCTGGACCATCCAACTACAGATGAGAATACCTAGCCTCTATTTATTAATAAAATTGAGATCCAGTAAGATAATAGACTCGGGTTTCCCCAGTGCCTCGGGGGTAAAGAATCTGCCTGAAATGCATGAGGAGAGACAAGTTCAACCCCTAGGTAGGGAAGATCTCCTGGAAGAGAAATTGGCAACCCACTCCAGTATTCTTGCCTGGAGAAACCCATGGAGAGAGGGGTCTGGTTATAGTCCATGGAGTTGCAAAGTGTCGGATATGACTAAGCATGAGCAAGAGAATAGACTGGAGAGGTAAGTGTTTCCTTTTCTTTTTAGTTAGGGGGGTTTAAGGAAGACTTCTCTGAAGATGTCACATTGAAGAAAGACTTGTTGACCTTAACCAAACAGATTTCCTTTTATTTTTCCAGCAACAATGGGTTTATCTGGGATCAGGAAAGAATTGCAATTTGGGGTCTGTCGCCATGGTGAACCATGAGCAAATCCCACATGACAAGGAGAAAACTATTTTACAGAGAGGAAAGGGAAGTTGAGAAAGCTATAGTAAATGAAGAGTCCATTGTAAGAATTAAGAGTTCAAAGTATATACGGTGACTTTTCATTGGCTGAATTATAACAGTCTCAGGGGGTGAGCTCATGCCTGGCAACGTGCTCTGCTATCATTGTAGGGTGTGAGAGCTCCCCCTTCTGGTCTCCCAACTCTATTTCAATTGAGGTTTCTTAATATTTATTTAAGGTTTTAAATTAATTATTACAGATCAAAACTAAGTAAGCAAACAAGGCATTTAGATATTTGGAGGATGAAATGCCAAGATAGAGGGGGAAGTCCTGCAAAAACCCTTAGATAAGAGTTTGTGTGTCTCAGGAGTAGCCCAGAGGCCATGGTGCCTGGAGTTGAGCGAAAAGGAGGCTAGTAGGGGATGATGCCAGAGAGTATCAGGCCAGACCAGGGAGTGATCTTGTAGCCCATGTTAAGAGTTTTGGAGCTTACATTAAGAAAGACAGTAAGCCCTTCAAGCGTTCTGAGGACAGGCATCATACAATCAAGAATATGTATATATATATATATATATATATATATATATATATATGTCCTCCCTCTTGAACCTCCCTCACATCTCCCTGCCCATCTCACCACCTTAGGCTGGTACAAAGCCCATGTTTGAGTTTCCTAGNTAGCTTAGCCTACCCATAGTTATTATTTAAAATGGCATTTATATTTGAAATATCTTGTTTCAAATGCATCAACAGTCAACTAGTCAATTATTCTGAATTCATTTTAACTTAATTTTATAATATTTCACTCTTACTAAATAAAATATAATTGAAGTACTCTTTGATATTTTAGAAAACTCTCTGTGGAGTTTTGCTTAGAAGAAGTAGCCTAAACTTTGCAGAGGGAATACAGATCCAAATGTCAACAAATTTTCATCTCATCATCCAAAAATCATATGACATTTTCAACATAATACCATTGTAAACCTCACTAGCACACAGGAACTTGCCTTGAGACTAAATGTAAGCCTAAGATTATGCGAATAAATGGGTAATGAATAAACTAGTGTTATATACAGATATAAACAACTATTAATTTATGGTTATATATAAATTTGGGCTTCCCTGGTGGCTCAGGTGGTAAAGAATCCGCCTGCAATGCAGGAGACCTGGGTTCGATCCCTGGGTTGGGAAGATCCCCTGGAGGAGGGCATGGCAACCCACTCCAGTATTCTTGCCTGGAGAACCCCATGGATAGAGGACCCCAGCAGGCTACAGTCCATGAGGTTGCAAAGAGTCAAACACAACTGAGTGATTAAGCACATAGTATATAAATTATATACAGTAAACTAATAACAGCATTGGCTACCCAGGTGGTGCAGTTGTATAGAATTCACCTGCCAATGCAGGAGACGTAAGACAAGTGGGTTCAGTCTCTGAGTCAGGAAGATCCCCTGGAGAAGGAAATGGCAATCTGCTCCAGTATTCTTCCATGGTAGATCTCATGGACAGTGGAGCTTGGCGGGCTACAGTCCATAAGGTTGCACAGAGTTAGACATGACTGAGTATACACACACATACAATATCAGCATTAGTTTTAAATATATTTATATATACCAGTACTAAGTATCACATTTATATTTCTTTATTCTGTAGCCCTTTTAGGTATCGCTTACATTTCAAAAATTGGGGGAATATTGTACCTCAGAGTCTTCCCCATTAGTATTTCCCAATTAAGGAAGAAAGACAGCTTTGATGCTGTGTGGCAGTGGCTATAGTTGAGCCGTTCCTAGTATATTAACAGGACTACATATCACAGACAACTAAGGGCCCAGGGAATCTGGGAGTTTCACAGAAAAAGTAGTATTTGAGTTGTGTAAAGATTCTTCTAGCAGAATGGAAAGAAAATGGCATTGCTGGCAGAAGGAATGTCACGTGTATGCTCAGTGCTGTCTTGAAAAAAGCTGTTAGATTTGACAATGTGGGTCCTTGATGAGTTAGACAGTTCAGAGAAGGACCTAGATGACAAAAGCTAGGGATGGGGGGATTCCACAAAGACATCTGTCAAGAAATGAAAAAGAATAAAGAGACACGTGGAAGGTTGTAAGTTAAAACAGGCTCAATCAACAACTTAGTTAATGATTGGGAAGGAACATATTTGCAGGCAGAACTAGTGAAGTTTATGAGAGGATATTTGAATGTTTAATGTAAAATGATACTTCAGAAGCAGTACAAGGGTATATATAGTAAGTGCTTCGGCTCAAAAGTGAAATTCACGAGAGCAGGTTCAGTCATGTGGTAGCGGCATGAGTTCGCTTGTGTTCATGATGTCACTCAGTCATATCGGACTCTTTGCAATCCCACTGACTGTAGTCCACCAGGCTCCTCTGTCCATGGGATTTTCCAGGTAAGAAATACTGGAGTGGATCGCCATTTCCCCCTCCAGGGGATCTTTTCAATCTAGGGATCGAACATGCATGTCTTGGGCCTCCTGCATTGCAGGCAGATTACATACCACTGCATTGAGCCACCAGCGAAGCCTAGTTGCATGAGCTTAGAGAAGTACTTATTTCTCTCCAAGTCTCACTTTCCTTGTGAATAAAACTGAAGTGCCATATAATGTGATTGTGAAAATTTGATTACCTAATGTATATAAAGTGTTTAGCAAAGAACCTAGCCTGTGTGTGAGGTTCCTATACAATGCTTGAAGTCTTACTCAAAGATGAGAGAGACTGCCTCTGCCTTCAAGGAACTTGCATAAAGCAGGACTCATTAAGAGATACAGTTAATAAACAGCATAAATGCAAAGTTAGACAGTGAAGGGAGATAGTGAAGGATAGGGAAGTCTGGCATGCCGCAGTCCATGGGATTGCAGAGTTAGACATGACTTAGCGACTGAACAGCAAACACAGGCAATTATGTGAACATAAAATCAGGGCATCAACTGAGTCTGTTCTAGTCAGAGAAAAGGATCAGGAGGAAAGGATTTGTGTCGAGTTTTAAAGTATAAGTAGTCAGTGGAGCAGAAAGGGAATGCATACCATGGAAAAAAAGGTAGCATATGCAAACAAACAGCATGGGGGAAAAATGCCTAGATCATAGTCTCCTGTTACCTACTCCTGGTAGGTGCGTGATCCAGAGTAGGCATTAAAAATCCTGGAGAGAGACAAGGTCAAGAGATTTCAAACACATGTGCATATCATGTCGAGGAGCCAGAGTTTTGTTGGCTAGGCAATGGGAAATTGTTGGATGTTGTTAAAATCTGATATGACTCAATTTCTGTTTCTAAAAAGATTACAGTAGAGAAGGTGTGGAGAATGCATTTGAGTGGAACAAGGCAGGAAGCAGGGAGAGAAGTTATAGATGTTTGATTGTTAATGGTTATGGTATGATTACATTTTCACTAATGTGTTGCATATATTGTACTTTAAAGACTTAGAGCAGAATTTTATTAATTCAATCTGAGCTGCCTTCTGAACAAGTTTGAGTAATACAAAATTTCAGATAAAAAAAACTGTGTGTGACTTTAAAAGCACCTTCCATTAATTCAAGACCTTTGGAACAGTAATATCAAGAGCATCTCTTAAGCATGAAGGGCATGTCCACATTCAGACACTGAGCTGAGAACTGGAGAGAAATTAATCCATATAGAGAAGGCTAATTCTACCTTCAAAAATAAGTCATCGTATCATCCAAACCTCCAGCTTTCCAGGACGCTGTGCCAATGATCCACATTGCCCACGAGAAAGATCATCATTACTACTTTAGAGATGGGCAAACTGAGACACACTCATAAGCCAGCATCATACATTCCTAAAGCTAGTTAGGACAAGCCAAATCCAAATTGATACCTCTGGATTATGTCCAGTGCTGGTGCTTTCCCAAGTACATTTGCACCAGTGGTGACTTGCAAGATCTAGCTTCTCTGACTGTGATCAATGGTGTGAGGAGGGCAGACTGCAGAGTACCCCAGATGAATGTTAATCATAGTTCCTGTGATATTCCTATGTAGAATGCAATGCCTCACTATAATTTTTCTTTACTTGAATTACCTTGAATAAAATTTACTTAGTGTGACTGTTGTCATCCCATTTGAGACACTAGTTGAGACCGAGTTTGGCACAAGTGACCAAGATATTATGGACCCTTTCCTCATATCTGTATCAAACAGAAAAGAAATTAGGGGACTGCACTGTAGGGATTCCCTCACAGTTCAGTTGGTAAAAAAAAATCTGCCTGCAATTCAGGAGACCCAATTCAATTCCTGGGTTGGGAAGATCTGCTGAAGAAGGGATAGGCTACCCACTCCACTATTCTCGGGCTTCCCTGGTGGCTCAGCTGGTAAAGAATCTTCCTGCAATGAGGGAGACCTGGGTTCGATCCCTGGGTTGGGAAGACCCCCTGGAGAAGGGAAAGGTTACCCACTCCTGTATTCTGGCCTGGAGAATTCCAGGGACTGTACAGTCCATGGGGTCGCAAAGAGTCAGACATGATTTGAGCAACTTTCACTTTCACTATAGGTAGAGAAGGCATTTTTCATAGAGGTGACTGGCAACAGTGAGTGATGAATTCAATGCTCCCTCCATTGAAATTTGGATGCTACGTAATGACAAGGAGACCGAGGATAAAGGGCATGAAGGGGTCTTTTACTGGGCTTATATGAAATACATATGACCCCACCCAGAGCCAGTTACAGAAGCTGGAGGAAAGGACAAAGGTCATGAAGCTATTCCAATGCCTACAAAATGTGTGTATTTTTAAATGCAACTTCATTTGTATGCACATCATTTCATTCCTGTATCATGAACAACAACAACAACAACAACAAACTGTTAATACTGAGGAGTTACACTAGACTGGGAAAAGTAGATCATGAATTCTCAGTTTCTGTTACTGATCCTTTTTTAAAATAACCAGAGTAAAAGATTCCATCAAGAAAGTGAAAAGACAGTGCACATGCTGATGTGAATGACAATGTAGAAAAGTGTAAAAACATGATCACAGTGTCATTCCTTTCAAATGGTCCTTTGTTTGCCCTAAAAGCACATCAAAAATCATGACTGGGATCTAGGAGGAGAAACCATGGTCTCTGTGCAACATGGAGAGCAAGAAAGAGAAGAAGATCTTAGAATAATGAAGTAATCGATGTTATTATATATTTCCAAATAAATTTCAAAGATCAAAAGGACTGGCAAGTGAAAGGATTCCATCAGGATAAGAAGTATGCAATGTTTTGGGTGTCCCAGAAACAGGCCAGAAGGATAGGGTGGGGAGGGAGGCAGCAGGAGGCGGGGCGTTCAGGATGGGGGAGGACACATGTATACCTGTGGCCAATTCACGCTGAATTACAGCTGAAACTATCACAATATTGTAAAGTAATTATCCTCCAATTTAAAAAATTTAAAAAGAAGAAATATGCAATGGATACTATACATACATATTGATCAGTACAAGTGGTCTTATTTGGAACACTCAAGATACTAAATATGTATATAAATGAATACATATGTATACATGCATATGAATGAATGTCTCCATACACACAAATACATATATACATTCAAAAAAATTGAATGAAGGAAAGTGAGGAAAATATCCAGTGAATTGAAAAGTTTAAATATTTAGGAGAATGCCTTAACAACTGAATTTAAAAAGTAATAAATTCTTCTCACAGTATTTGACAAATTAATGGTCTGAAAATGCTGACTGAAAACGAAATTGCAATGAGATATCAGGAAGCAAACCCACATCACTTTGTGGAAGGGAGACTTTTTTATAATTTGTACATATCAGTTGGGTCTACTTATTACAAAATATGTATGTTAGTCGCTCAGTCATGTCTGACTCTCTGTCCATGGGATTCTCCAAGCAATCTGAGTGGTACAAATTCCTTAATATTTCCTTGGAGTGTGGAAAGTTCTGGCTTTGAATTGAAAGACCCATCCTACAGTACATAAAAGACATGTGCAACTCAGTAATAAAAAGAAGGGAATATCAATTTAAAAAACAGACAAAGAATCTCAATAGATATACCTTCAAGGAAAATTTGCAAATGGCCGATGAGCACATGAAAATAGGCTCAACATCATTAGCCATCAGGTGAATGCAAAGTTCAGTTCAGTTCAGTCTCTCAGTCATGTCCAACTCTTTACAACCCCATGAATCGCAGTACGTCAGGCCTCCCTGTCCATCACCAGCTCCCAGAGTTCACTCAGACTCACGTCCACTGAGTCAATGATGCCATCCAGCCATTTCATCCTCTATCGTCCCCTTCTCCTCCTGCCCCAAATCCCTCCCAGCATCAGAGTCTTTTCCAATGAGTCAACTCTTCGCATGAGGTGGCCAAATTACTGGAACTTCAGCTTTAGCATCATTCCTTCCAAAGAAATCCCAGGGCTGATCTCCTTCAGAATGGGTTGGTTGGATCTCCTTGCAGCCCAAGGGACTCTCAAGAGTCTTCTCCAACACCACAGTTCAAAAGCATCAATTCTTCAGCACTCAGCCTTCTTCACAGTCCAACTCTTACATCCATACATGACCACAGGAAAAGCCATAGCCTTGACTAGTCAGACCTTAGTCAGTGAACCACAATTATATCCTCACCAGGATGGCTTGATTTAAAAAAAAAAAAAAAGATGGAAAGTAACAAGTTTTGGTGAGAATGTGCAGAAACTTGAACTCTCATAATTGCTTTTGGAAATTGAAATGATTTGGACACTTTGGAAAACAGCCCAGCAGTTGCTCAAATAGTTAAACAAATAAGTGTTTTTGATTTATTATCACAATTCCACTTCTGTGTATATATTCAAGATAAATGAAAACATATATCAATACAAATTTTAACAAAAATGTTATAGCAGCATTATTAATAATAACAAAAAACTGGAAACAATACATTTAATACAAATAAACTTGTGAATAACTACTGAGTATGTAGTTACATGTTGTTTTTGCTTTTGCTGTTTTTGCAAAAGGTCTTTCTAGTCAAGGCTATGGTTTTTCCAGTAGTCATGTATAGATGTGAGAGTTGGACTATAAAGAAAGCTGAGTACCAAAGAATTGATGCTTTTGAACTGTGATGCTTTTGAACTCTTGAGAGTCCCTTGGACTGCAAGGAGGTCCATCCAGTCCACCCTAAAGGAAATCTGTCCTGAATATTCATTGGAAGGACTGATGTTGAAGCTGAAACTCCAGTACTTTGGCCAACTGATGCAAAGAACTGACTCACTGGGAAATACCCTGATGCTGGGAAAGATTGAAGGCAGGAGGAGAAGGGAACAACAGAGGATAAGGTGATTGGATGGCATCACCGACTTAAGGGACATGAGTTTGAATAAACTCCGGGAGTTGGTAATGTACAAGGACACCTGGAGTGCCACAGTCCATGGGGTCGCAAAGAGTCAGACACAACTGAGCGACTGAACTGAATGTAGTTAAATATTCATTCAATGCTGATATCACTGAATTCATTCAAAGGAATGTACTATAATAAGTGCTACAACATAGATAATCCTCAAAAATATTCTTCCAGTGAAAGAAATTAAAAGATATTTGCTTCTTAGAGGAAAAGCTATGACAAACCTAGATAGAATATTAAAAAACTGAGATATTGCTTTGCCAACAAAGGTCCATATAGTCAAAACTATGGTTTTACCAGTAGTCATGTATGGATGTGAGAGTTGGACCATAAAGAAAGCTGAGTGCTGAAGAATGGATGCTTTCAAAAAGTGGAGTTGGAGAAGACTCTTGAGAGTCCCTTGGACAGCAAGGAGATCAGTCACTACTAAAGGAAATAAACCCTTAATATTCATTGGAAGGACTGATGTTGAGGCTGAAGCTGAAGCTCCAGCACTTTGGCTCTCCAATTCTTTGGCCACCTATTGCAAAGAGTCAGTTCATTGGAAAAGACCCTGATGCTGGTAAAGACTGAGGGCAGGAGGAGAAGGGGGTGACAGAGGATGAGATAGTTGGATGGTATCACTGACTCAATGGACATGAGTTTCAGCAAATTCCGGGAGATAGAAAAAGGACAGGGAAGTTTGGAGTGCTGCAGTCCATGTGGTTGCAAAGAGGTCACAACTTAGCAACTGAACAACAACAACAAGTAGAAAAAAGCAAGTCACATGAATTAAATAGTGTATGAATCTTTTTATATGAAATGTATAGAAAAGGCAAATCCAAAGACTCTATATCTCAGTAAAGCTGCCTAAAAAAAAACTTGTTCATAACTGCTTTAGTTTCATGGGGTTTTTGGTTTTTGTTTTTTTTTTGTATCCTAGGTTAAGCAAAACCAATCTCCTCCCTAACCACGGCAACTAACTCAAGCAAAAGTATACAAGCCTGAGGTAAGTAAATACAGTGGCTACATCTGCAAGGTGAAATGAGTCCTAGTCAGCAGTAATGGTAAATTCACCAAAAAATAGCATCATATATGTGGCAATCCCTTTATAATTATTTCTTTTATAATAACAATGTGATCTACCATTTATTGAGTATTTACAATGTGTCAGGTATTTTGCTAAGCACACTAGGTATACTACTTAATTTATTTAGTTAACTTAATTAGATAACTTAATTATCTATATGTATAATTTATATATATATAAATATATATATGCTGCTGCATCTATATAAATTATATAAATATATATATATATATATATAATTTATCTTAATTAACAACCCCATAAGATGATATTATTTGAGGGAGACTCAAGAAGAATAGGTAACATTGTGAGATCACATTTAATTTAACATATTAGGGCTTTCCAGATTGCACTAGTGGTAAAGAATCTGCCTGCCAATACAGGATACATAAGACATGGGTTCAATTTCTGGTCAGGAAGATCCCCTGGAGGAGGAAATGGCAACCTGCTCCAATATTCTTGCCTGGAGAATCCCATGGACAGAGAATCTGAATTAAATCCAATGCACATGATGTTAATGTACTGTTTAAACCTATTTTTAATCCATCCTTCCCAACTGGGAATTCATGGCACCATCCCAGCACTATTCCCGTGTAAATGGATAACCCAAAATTGTAACCAATAAAACTTATTTGTAGTATGAATTGGCTGTAGCTTAGAGACCTCATCAATAATTGGTGTTCTCCTTAGAGATATAAACTACTCAACCAAACTCTCAAGTCTAGAAGAATTCTGTTACACATGACTGTTTATATTGAAAAACCACACACATAGTATAAAGGAGATAAATGCTCTTACAAGTTAAAATATACATCTTTAATTAACACCTTAAAGTTTCATTTGTAAAGGCTAGAAGGTATAAATTGAAACCTTGTTGTGTAATGATGGTGGTGGTGTTTTTTTTGTTTTGTGTTGTTTTTAGTCCTGAGTTTCTGCTATGCTAGGACCTTATAGAGCTTTTAGAAAACACTTTTAGAGTGGTCCATGATTGATTACAATACATAGCCCTGCTTAAATAGAGTACATGGTCAGTGAGTCCTAAACACAAAATCAAAATCCTGTTCATGTATAAGAAAGTCATGTAAACAATGCATCAGACCACCAATGAGTCTTTATTAATCTATATGAAAGATGTCACTAAAGATGCTAAGGAAAGCTTGTGTGCACCTGTGGTGGATTCGTGTCGATGTATGGCAAACCCAATAGAGTATTGTAAAGTTAAATTTAAAAATAAATAAATTTAAAATAAAAAAAAATAAAAAAATAAAAAAATAAAGAGTTCAAAAGGTAGAATAAGCCAGTGTGAGATGCAGAATATAGTGCTGGGGTAGATGAAGTATGTTTGCTTTAATACATATAAGATCTGCCCTGACAAGTTAATAATAGCAACTGCAGCAATTTGATGAGAACTCAGGTTTCTTTCTACAGGGCCCTTTCTTTCTCAGCAGTCGGTCCCTAAGGTGCTGAGCAAAACTTTGCTTGAAATAATGTATTCCCTGCAGATCCATAGAGAAGAGCTTCTCCAGTTTCTGTATAACTTCTTGAAGGAAAGAAAATTGTGCTTTCATCCCAATTGATTTTCAGAGAGATGCTGAACATTTGGGGAACATTTGGGGAGCTTAAATCTTTATATATATATATAACAAGGAGATTGTCAGATTGATACATCATTCAAACTACAGACATGTATGATTCTAATACTAATTATTGTAACAAATCCTCATGTCATAAGAGGAGCTATTACGTGTAGTACTTCATCATCAAGCATCCACAGTGCCCATGCTCACCTAAGACTGTCACTCATTCTTATATCAAACAGTCGTTCTTTCTACCAGGCTATCTGCAGAGCCTCACGGATGCAGATAGTTCTTTCCAATGAGATGATAGTCGTAGTGGGGGAGAAACACATGGTAAATTTATGACCAAAGTCTTCACAGGGTGCTTTAAAAGCACATACACACAAAACAGATAAAAATCAAAGTGTTCCAGATATAGAAAAAAACATAGCTTCCAAGAGAGTAGGGTGGGGGATAAATTGGAAGACTGGGACTGACATATACACATATAGTACGTATATAGAGTAGTCACCTATGGATTGTGAGAGTTGGACCATAAAAAAGGCTGAGTGCCAAAGAATTGATGCTTTCAAATTGTGATGTTGGAGAAGACTCTTGAGAATACCTTGGATAGCAATGAGATCAAACCAGTCAATCCTAAAGGAAATCAATCCTGAGTATTCATTTGAAGGACTGATGCTGAAACTGATGCTCCAATACTTTGGACACATGATGTGAAGAACCAGCTCATTGGAAAAGATCCTGATGCTGGGAAAGGTCGAAGGCAGAAGAAGAAGGGGGCAACAGAGAATGACATGGTTAGGTAGCATCACCAATTCAATGGACATGAATTTGAGCAACTCCAGGAGATAGTGGAGGACAGAGGAATTTGCATGCTGTAGTCCATGGGGTCACAAAAAGTCAGACATGACTCAGGGACTGAATCACAAATAAATAAAACAGATAACTAATAAGGACCTATTGTATAGCACAAGGAACTCTACTTCCTATATGGGCAAATAATCTAAAGAAGACTGGAGATATATATATATACAACTGACTCACTTTTATGTACAACAGAAAGTAACATAACATTATAAATAAACTATACTCCAATAAAGAGGAGTGGGGCTATTTCACAAAGGAGGTGGGGCTATTTTAACATGTTCTGAAATATTAGCTACCCGGTAAAGGAAAGAGGAATAGAATAGCATGCTACAGTGAACAGAGGCCCCCTTTCCCTTTGTTCCCTCCTTTATGGACGTCTTATCTTTCCAGTTGCTCCAAATATATGCTTGTTCCTGTCCCAAGCTCTTCCCAGCACTCCTTCCCCTTCCTGGAACGATGCTTCCCGCCTGATATCTAGTTCACTGTTCCTCATTATTTACGGTTTCCATCACAGACATCCCTGTTACAGAGTAATTCATTCTCTGTAATTCTTCCTTACACCATTGCTCACATGTTTCATTACTTGGATTCTTAATGTCTAATCTTTGTACTATACTCCAAAGAAACAGGCTTTAACTGTATTGTGCTCTGATGCATCCTCAGCTCCTAGTAAAACCCCTGAGTCATCACGGGTTCTCATTCAATGATTGCTGAGTAAGAAAAAAAAATGAACATTTAACTTGTGAATAAAATAACAAGTTATTGATAGGAACAAAGAAACTGTAGGTAGAGTAAAATCTGAGGATTTCAAGGAAGGTAGAGCACAGAAAGTGAAGATCTGAGCCATTCTTTGAAAGATGATTTTATTAATCAAAATTTAATGAGCTGTGTGAGCATATTTATTTTGTTGGATGATCCCTTTGGCAGGAGCATAAAGGACAGAAGAGAAGCAAGGAAAACTAGAAACAAAGGGACATCATCGAAGTGGATGAGAGAAGAAAGCGCCAGCGGTAACAGAAAGTATAGTAAATGAATGATTGCTGGTGAGAAACCCTGGAACTTCTTGAGTGAACCTCAAACTGGCCTCCGACATGGAAGGCAAGGAGACACGGAGGAAGCAGAACAGGTTTAACGGCAGGTTTAATAAGCAAGGGAACTTACAAGGCTTGTCTTGGGTGCAGCAAGTTAAGTAGATCTCTCCCACATGCCTGCCAGGAATGTGAAAGTTTAGACAGAGGCTTTACCGGGTTCATCCAGATGGTCTGGAAAACACTGCTCTCTCCACGCTGCATTCTGGAAAACAGCTTCCACTGCAGGGAGAGTGGGCAGTACTACATTCCAAGGGGAGGGAAGGAGCCTTTGGAATAAACTAGGGGTTGCATCCTCTCTTCTATGACCTCCTCTGCCAGCGATTTTGAATAATAGACTCTAAGGGAAAGGGGAAAAATGAAGGAAGTTTGTTTGGGGTTTGTGCACTAAGTGAAATATTAGTTCTAAACACAAAAAGAAGACATTTAGGACAAGAAGCACTAGACAGGAAAGATGATAAATTCAATTTTATACACTAGAGTACCAAACATTAAGGAACAGCTTAGCAGGGATGTTTGTGTTAAAGTGAGAGTTTAGAAGGTATGCACTGCTTGGAAGAAAAGTTATGACCAACTTGGATAGCATATTCAAAAGCAGAGACATTACATTGCAGACTAAGGTCCGTCTAGTCAAGGCTATGATTTTTCCAGTAGTCATGTATGGATGTGAGTTGGACTGTGAAGAAGGCTGAGCACTGAAGAATTGATGCTTATGAACTGTGGTGTTGGAGAAGACTCTTGAGAGCCCCTTGGACTACAAGGAGATCCAACCAGTCCATTCTGAAGGAGATCAGCCCTGAGATTTCTTTGGAAGGAATGATGCTAAAGCTGAACCTCCAGCACTTTGGCCACCTCATGCAAAGAGTTGACTCATTAGAAAAGACTCTGATGCTGGGAGGGACTGGGGGCAAGAGGAGAAGGGGACGNCTGTGGTGTTGGAGAAGACTCTTGAGAGCCCCTTGGACTACAAGGAGATCCAACCAGTCCATTCTGAAGGAGATCAGCCCTGAGATTTCTTTGGAAGGAATGATGCTAAAGCTGAACCTCCAGCACTTTGGCCACCTCATGCAAAGAGTTGACTCATTAGAAAAGACTCTGATGCTGGGAGGGACTGGGGGCAAGAGGAGAAGGGGACGATAGAGGATGAGATGGCTGGATGGCATCACTGAATCAATGGACGTGAGTCTGAGTGAACTCCGGGAGTTGGTGATGGACAGGGAGGCCTAGCATGCTGAATTTCATGGGGTTGCAAAGAGTCGGACACAACTGAGTGACTGAACTGAACTGATACATAGTGAGTAGTCAAGGCCAAGAGCTGGGATGACATCATCCAGGGGAAAGACAGAGAAAGAGGAGTGATAAAGACGGTGTCTGGGGTAACCTCATATTGTAAGAACTGAGCTCAGCGGTTGTAATTTACTAAAGTAAGAGGTTGTCCACAGAGATGGAATGAATGTTTTAAAAATTCTGTCAAAGGAAACAAAGGACCAATATAAATTTAATAAGGAAAAATGTGTTAAATGCCAAACATAATCAAAATAAGGTGATACCAAAAACCCAGCATCCTTCAAATAATACTAGTATCTTTTCAACATTTCCTAATTCCTTCTACTAGTGTTTATGCATTCGTTCATTACATAATATAGATTAGGCGCTTGCTATGAACAAGGCATTTCTGTGGGTAAAGAAAATCCATCAACTGAAAAAACAAGCGCCTGTCCTCATGGACCTTACATTCTTACACATGGCAATATGATAAATGCTCCCACAGAATTTAATTTCTACCCTTCTCTCACCCATTTACACATGATGTGTAATGAATAGAAATCTCTTTAAAACATCTACCATTATTATCCAAAATGATCTCTCAGGCTAAGACTATACTCTAAATGGAGTCTGCTCTCAAACTTCCCTTCAAACCAATCACTCTGAAGATGTCTTGCTGGTTGAACCATTCACTTACTTGAAGGCTAAAAATGCTGAGACCAAGCTCTGAAACTCGATGGTCTCTGCCGTCAACCAGAGCCCTATGGGCCTTGTCCCTCAACCTGCTTGACCTCAGCTAACCATGAAATTACTCAACCTGGAGCAAATGTACATAATCACAAAGATAGCTTCTAATCCATAATTTATTTCTAGTCTTTTAAAAAAATTGTCTATGCTTGAGCCTTGTTAAAAATTTGGTCTATCATCTTTTTTAAAAAAAGATTGTTTTCTACCTCAATATGTGACATTTAAATAACCACTAAATTTAATGTATTTTAGTGTCCCTTTCCACAGTCATGTGAAAAGTGGTATCTGATCTGTCCTAATCATATATATGTAAAAGAAAAATAAAAGCTGCTCCGCAAATCTGTTGGACAAGCCAAATAGAGAGTGACTAGCTGGAAGACATGGTACTGCAGTGAAAATATTTTCTTTTATATATTTCTACATAGTTAGAGCTTTCTGAGAAATTTTCATTAAGACCTGGGCTAAAAGGACCTAAACTTTGAATCGTGAGCACTCCAGAGAGATGTACCTCCCAGGAGGTACATGTTTATATCTCAGGAGGGAGAAGGCTTGGGAGCAAAAGGGCATCCCTTGCTTTGTTAAGCTGGAGACACTAGTCTTACTTTCCTCCGTGAGAAACTTGCTTAACATTCCCAAGAATGAAGAATCAATATCGTCTCCATTATGTCTCCAAGGTGATGGGAGAGCAAGGTCAGCCACCTCTCTTTCCTGTATAAACCCTGCGCTCATTTTGGAGCCCCTCACATACAGGGCCCCCACCCCTGGAAGGGACTACATCTGCTTCTCATATCACCGCTCCAGGGGTAAGAATTTGGGCAAACGGAAGTTGAGACATTTATTCATTTGCTTCAAGTAAATAGTAACCTAGTCTGTTCCAGACATTTAACATAGACATTCAGGATAATGCTAATAAAGATAAATATTAAGCATAGAGCAGAAGAAAATAGCACATCCATTTTAGAGAAAGTGACATTAAAATACATTCAATTTAATGGTCATTTAAATGTCACATATTGAAATAGAAAACAATCTTTTTTAAAAGATAACAGATTGATTTGATTTTTTTTTTCCCACAAGGCTCAAGCATAGAGAATTTTTTAAAAGGACTAGAAAGAAATTATAGACTAGAACCTGTATGTATGAAAAAGTGAACGGGTTAGTCTCTCAGTTGTGTCTGACCCTTTCATAGACTGCAGTCCGCCAGGATCCTCTGTCCAAGGGATCTTCCAGGCAAGAATACTGGAGTGGGTTACCATTTCCTTCTCCAGGGGCTCTTCCCAACCCACATTTCTAAGTTGGTCTCCTGTGTTGGCAGGCGGATTCTTTACCATCTGAGCCACCAGGGAAGCTCCCATATATGTGTGTGTGTGTGTGTGTGTGTGTGTGTGTGTGTGTGTGTGTGTGTGTGTGTGTGCATGCATATATATCTGTTCCAGGTTCCTGGCATGAAGCCTCTAAAACACTTGCCATTTCCAAAGTGATAAAAGTATCTCTTATTCTGATATTTGGTCTTTCTCCTCTTACTCGATGCAGGGCTCCCATAACCTCATACGTTCCTAACTGATCAGAGCATTAGGAGCTTTTTTTATTCTAATGAGGTAATCCTGGTGGGCTCCTGCCTGGCTCCTGGGTGAGGCTATTCGGCAGAAGGAACAAGCCAGGATTAGAAGCTTGACATTCGCAGCTCCACCCTTCACCTCTCAGAGAGAGGAGGGGAGCTGGAAATGAAGTTCAGAGCTGATGACTGCAATGTGAGGAAGTATCCATAAAACATGAATCGTGTAGGGTTTGGAGAGCACCTAGGTAGGAAAACACACCCACACCAGGACGGTGACACACCCCAGCTTTACAGGGACAGCACTCCTGCAGTGATACTCCAGGACCTCCCAGATGAAGGATACTTATGAACAGCAAGATAGGTACTGGATCTCTTCACCTGGCTGTTCTTCTGTATCCTTTATCGTATACTTTAATAAACAGGCAAGCAAGAGTACATCTCCTTGAGTTCAGTGAGCTGTTCTAGTGAAACAGTCAAACCCAAGGAAAGGGTCTGAGCCTCTGATTGCCACCAAATTGGACAGAGTTGTGGGTAACCTGGCAACAGAAGCAGGATGGGAGCAGTCTCATGGGACTGAGCCCCGAATCTGTGGAATCTGACACTATCTCTTGATAGATAGTCAGAACTGAGCTAACTTGTGGAGCACTCGGACAGTGTCACAGAGAATTGCCTTGGCATGGTGGGGCGTGGGGAGATGGATCCACACACTTGTGGTGACCAGAAGCTTGTGTGATGAGCAAAGGACACATATGACAGAGTCTCAGGAGGAAACAGCTGGGTTTCTTCCTACACAGGAAGAGAACTATAGATTTCCCTTTACCATATTTTGAAAATAGAACAAATCACATATCCTTATGCAGCTTATAACAATGCTCCAACTCTTCCACCTGCTGTTTTATTTGAACAGAATTTCTTACTGAAACTTGACTTAAAGTTTCAAATGGGGCAGAAAAATTACTGTAGAGAGACTTTGTACCACTGCACTTTCTTTCTGAAAGCAAGGATTTATTTTAAGAAAAAGCAAATTGTATTTAGCTCACCGTAATTCTACTTCATTCTACTGACCGAAAGAAAAATGAAGTGGCAAAGGAAACACTTTTATTTTCTTATTTCATTTCAATAATGTGCTATGTGCTTGTAAAATACTATGGTCAAATTATTACTTATGAAGAAAGGACTAAGCTGACAAAACTTAAATAAGATGGTTGTGGCATTGTTCTGAAAATTCTGCAGTTTCTCACTTTGTGATAAAATCTAAGATATATCTTGGATCGAGATGCAGGTAGCTACACTCAATCAAATTCTTGCCTTGCCTTGGCATATGGCTCCTTCAAGATTCTTACAGGAAACCTGAGCAGATGATGGTTGTGCTCTGTGCTCCATGAATTCTGAGCTACTCTATACAACTCTTACACTGCCAGAACTTAACCAGAGAACTATGAAATGACTCGAAAATGAAAGATTCTGCAAAACTGCAGATTCCATTTACTGGATATTCATTTCCATTACAGACTTGAGTATAAACAGAACAATGTTTGCAGCTTCTGTAGTATAGTGATCTCCCCCAAAACTAATCTTGAGGAAAGTGAAAATTTTATCCGAAATAGAGTAGAACAAAGAACTATTTTTATATGGGATCCAGGGTACAACTCTCCTAATAAGTTAATCAGGAATATTTTTAAAACTCTTAAATAACGCATACTTTGTGTCTGTGTGTGTGTCTGTGTGTGTAGAAGATGAAAAATAAAGAAAGTAATCACGTGGCTGACCATTGAAGAAACTGTGCCCATAGTTTCACTTTGCAGGATTAACTCTAAATGTATCTGAGAAGCTGGTCTATTTCTGCCAGAAGTACTCTCAAGATGATCAAACAGGTAATATCTATCCATCTATGACAAATAATGAAAGATATTCCTTACATATGTGCTAAGTCACTTCAGTTGTATCTGACTCTTTGTGACCCCAAGTAATCCTCTATGTTCCTCTGTGCATAGGATTCTCCAAGCAAGAATACTGGGGGGATTTCCTCTGTCCTCCTCCCAGGGATCTTCCCAACCCAGGGATCAAACCCGTGTCTCTTACATATGTCTCCTGAATTGACAAATGGATTCTTTATCATGAGTGACACCTGGGAAGCCCTTACTGCTAGGCAGTATATTCTGATGATGCATAATAAGTATTTTTCCTTGAACAAATGTAACCACTTAGTATCTTTGTGATAGCTTAAATAGAAAGGATAAATCATAGATGAACTTATCTTGAAAATGTATTCACTGTTCACTGATATTCTACTATAACTAACTTGGTTCTGCGGGTAGGGCTATCACACTTTGGTCTATGAAACTCCTGGAATAAGAAAGCCTGTTAATAGATGCGGTTCAGGTACTATGTTACATTATTAACTTATATTAATAGAACCTCTAAGAGAGAACTGTGTGGTTTTGGCTTTGAAGCGTATCATCTCTGCCAAGAGCTCATTAAATATAAAATGTATTGTGTAAATGAGAAAATAGGAAAAAGGAAAAACTTAAGGAGGCATGAATGCAAATCCCTGATCCAGTCCCTGAGAGGCAAGCCAGCACTCTGTTGAGTGCAATTTGCTAGATCGAGTTCTGAGATGCTCTGCCTTCACCTCCAGGCCATGACTGACACTGATGTATTTCCAGGGCAGGAGGGAGGTCACACAACTGAAAGCCTCTGCTCTCCACGGAGTCTTTAGACCACGGTGCCAGGCAGGCTGGCGTTTGGGCTGACAGCTCTCTCTAGATTCACTGCCAAAGCTCCACGGATTAATTATCATGAAGTTCTGGCCTTAGCATCCAGGGATCAAGTGGGATATTTTAAGATATGGTAGTTTCATTTTCAGTATTTTGTTGAATGGGTCTTAGATTTTAATATAAGGTCTACATTAGAACTGAGACAAAAATGTTAGAACTATAGCCATATTCTGTTAGCATAAACCAGGAAAAGATGAATTTTATTTAATCTTCAAGATGTACTCATATGTCTGTTCTTGACTAACTCAAAAGTGATGAGGGTCTAATGTAACATCAGCATTATATCTTTTCTACAAATCTGTCAGATAAAAGTACTTAGCCCAAGTAAGTAGAGAAATATAGATAAGAAAGGGCACTGCAAAATTTATTTCAAAATAGATACTGCTGCTGCTGTTGCTGTTAAGTCGCTTCAGTCATGTGCGACTCTGTGCGACCCCATAGACGGAAGCCCACCAGGCTCCCCCGTCCCTGGGATTCTCCAGACAAAAACACTGGAGTAGGTTGCCATTTCCTTCTCCAATGCATGAAAGTGAAAAGTCAAAGTGAAATCGCTCAGTCGTGTCTGACTCTTAGTGATCCCATGGACTACAGCTTACCAGGCTCCTTCATCCATATACAGACAATTATATCTACAATGTATTGTTAAGTGAAAAATGAAAAATATCATCTATTGTGTGATACTATTTTTTGTAAAATTAAATATTTAAACATATACACACAGGCTTTCAGGATGTATATAAAATTGTTAACAGTGGATATAACATCTCTAGAGAAATGATATATGCCTTAATTTGTACTAAATTTTAATTACTATTATGAGGATAAATATAAAGTTTTATTTAACAGTATTGCTTAAATTCTAATTGTTAAATTGGGTGCTTATATGAGCATATAATGGACTTCCCTGGTGGCTCAGTGGTAAAGAATCCACCTGCAATGCAGTAGATGTGGGTTTGATCCCTGGGTTGGGAAGATCCCCTGGAGGAGAGCATGGCAACCCACTCCAGTATTCTCGTCTGGAGCATCCCAAGGACAGAGGAGCCTGGCAGGCTACAGTCCATAGGGTCCCAGAATCGGACATAACTGAAGTTACTGAGCATGCATGCATGTACATGAGCATATAATACTTATTTTATTGCATGCATTATGCACAATGTATGGAAATGAGAATTGGATCATAAAGGGAGCTGAGTGCCAAAGAACTGATGCTTTCGAACTGCAGTGCTGGAGAAGACTCTTGAAAGTCCCTTGGACAGCAATGAGGTCAAAGCAGTCAATCCTAAAGGAAATCAACCCTGAATACTCACTGGAAGGATTGATGCTGAAACTCCAATACTTTGCCTACCTGATGCGAAGAGCTGACTCATTGGAAGAGACCCTGCTGCTGGGAAAGACTAAGGGCAGGAGGAGAAGGGGGCAACAGAGAATGAGATGGTTGGATGACATCACCGACTCAATGGACACGAGTTTGAGCAAGCTCTGGGAGATAGTGAAGGATGGAAGCCTGGCATGCTGTAATCCATGGGGGTCAAAAAGTCAGACACGGCTTAGCAACTGAACAACAAGACTCTAGGTAATAACTAATCTAAAGAAAATAAAGTCCACATTCATCTAGGATTCTGGGTAGCATTGTACTAGGCTCAAAAAAACGTTGAGCTTTGATTCAGTCAGTTTTAACACAAGAATATCATTAACTACTTATTTGACTGAGTGACTTATGCTGTAAAAGTCTCAATTTCTCAAATAATTGTGCTATAGTAGAAAAATACAAAGGTTTCCTCATTCTAGAATCAGCAATTCCAAATGTTCAACCAAACAATAGTAAATATCTTGCAATGACAGTAACAAATACAATGAAAATAATCCTGGGTAACTCTTGTTTCTTTTTCCATTGCTAGCCTATTAACAGAAATTTTAAAAATGCACTGCAGAAGGAAATGGCAACCCACTCCAGTACTCTTGCCTGGAGAATTTCATTGACAGAGGAGCCAGGCAGGCTACAGTCAATGGGCTTGCAAACAGTCAGACACTACTATGTGACTTTCACTTTCACTTTCAAAATGCACACACTAGACTTTCTGAATATACTTTAAAAAAATGAAATACCTTTTTCAGTTTTCTCTATAGAAAAACCTGAGAACTTAGGCAGTGCAAAAAAAGCAAATCCTTTTGGTCATATTTATGGATTTGGGGAATTTTTCTTTTCAGTAAATAAGGAAATAAAAGCATAGGATGTGGAAAACATATTATATGGGATCTTCCTTGTGTGAGATTATCTTCCATTTATAAATCAAATATATATTTTGATAAAACACTGCTGACTCTTTTTAAACATAGAATAGAAAAATTTCCATTTCTAATGCCTGATTTGATAAGACTGTCACTTAATTTAGTAATTCTGTACATTTACTTGCCTCACAAAGCTAAATCAATATTGAGATTTTCATTAATTTTGTTTTCTGCTTCATTTTATCCTCTCACCCAGTGATCTGCAGTGTGCGACATAATTTCATGACTCCTTTACTTTTCGTGCTAACCTCTACTAGGTATCAAGGATGGCCCAAAGCCCACTGGACCAAAAATGTCTGTTAAAGCTATAGATCGATGCAAAATCCAAAGACTATAGTCTATACAGCTTCACATATAATTAACCCCGACACTTAAAATATCCATGCTTTATTTCATGGAGCAGCATTATTCCCTCAATGAACAAAATACATGACCCCCAGAGTAGGTCTTGAACTGTTCTTCTTTTAGGAGAGCTTTTAAAGGAGGCCTTGAAGACTTAGCCAGAACAAAAATTAGAAAGTTTACCTGACATGATGAGATCATTTCCCAGAGAGATTTCCAGGAGACAGCAAGGAGGGTCTATGGTATTGACTTCAGCATGTATGTCTGGGTTGCGTTTTTATTACAGACATCATGAAATAGTTTCTGTGGATGCTCAGTCACTCACTCATGTCTGGCTATCTGTGATCCCATGGACTGTGGCCCTCAGGCTTCTCTGCCCATGGGATTTCCCAGGCAAGAGTACTGGAGTGGGGTGCCATTTCCTACTGCAGGGGATTTTCCCAACGCAGAGATCAAACCCGTATCTCTTACACCTCTTGCATTGGCAGGCAGGTTATTTACCACTAGCACCACCTGGGAAGCCCTAAGATATAGTTTAGTGAAAGACAAATGCTTATCAGCTTTCATAATATAAAATTCTTTATTTTTAATAGTAAGATCTGAATTGTGTGTGTGTGTGTGTGTTTTCCTTCCTCTACCTACTATAACCTAGCATTAGAGAATATACAAAGCAAGGCATAAAGTTCAAAAGCTAGGTCTTTTGAGTAAAAAAAAAAATTTTTTTTCTATTTCTTTGGCATCACTAGTAAACTAAATAAAAACATTAGGCTATTTTCAAGTAAATGAATACAAGACACAAGCATGGAATGTAACGTACTATTGTTGTGGATACATTTCAAACAAAAGACAAAAACGGAATAAACTGGAAATAGTTCAATTCATTTACACTTAGTCCTCTGAGACAAAAATGGACCCATTTGCAGCAACACAAGTCGGCTTATGGGAAAATACACGCAGATGCCAAATGAGAGCATTAACCCCCCTTGGCATAGTTAATGCAGACATGCCCTTAGGGATCCTTATAAGACCCATCTGTTCAGTCAAGCATTTGCTTAATTGTGTCAAATGCCTGGCAAATGCAGTGTCAGTTAATAGATAATAGATATGTAAATGATGTTTGCATTCTTGTACCTATGCCCAGGGGCTTTACAATAAACATACCACATTTTTAAAAATAATTTTCTGTTGAAAACATGATAGTCTAACGGGCGGCAGCAATTCTACCTATGACAGTCCAAACTGTTGTAGCACTGAATAGCTTATAAAATAGTAATATTGTCATTTAGGACTTTTAGTTGGGCTTTCCTGGTGTTTCAGCAGTAAAGAATTCACCTACAAAGCAGGAGACGGGGCAAGACCTATGGATTCGATCCCTGGGTCGGGAAGATCCTATGCAGAAGGAAATGGCAACCTATTCCAATATTCTTGCCTGGGAAATCCCGTGGACAGAAGGGCCTGGCATGTTATATAGTCCATGAATTTGCAAAAGAGTGGGAAACAACTTAGTGACTAAACACACACACACACACACACACACACACACACACACACACAATACTACTAGGTATCTCCATTTTCTAATAACATTGATCACCGTACTTGTTATTTACTTATTTTGATGAAGAGAGACAGCAAACGAACAATCCCTCGTTTCATACGTTCCTGAACACGTGCTCAGCTACACGATTCGGTAAGAATGGTTTGGCCTCTGGTGTCCACTCCGAGGTCTCCCAAGAGACCCCAACAGCTATGGGACCTGCCTCATCCCTTTCTTATGAAACTGGAAGAGAATTAATTTGGCCCCCTAGGGTTGTGCAGAATTTGAAATACAGAGACACTAAACAAGTCATGCTGCTGCTGCTAAGTCGCTTCAGTCATATCCGAGTCTGTGCGACCCCACAGATGGCAGCCCACCAGGCTCCCCCGTCCCTGGGGTTCTCCAGGCAAGAACATTGGAGTGGGTTGCCATTTCCTTCTCCAATGCATGAAAGTGAAAAGTGAAAGTGAAGTCGCTCAGTCGTGTCCGGCTCTTTGCAACCCCATGGACCAGGCTCCTCCGCCCATGAGATCTTCCAGGCAAGAGTACTGGAGTGGGTTGCCATTGCCTTCTCCAAAATAAGTCATAGATCTTCAATAAACACTTCTTCCTTTCTCCCCTTCACACACTCCATCACTTTGCAAGATTTAGGATTAGATGTTCAGAGGAATTAGACTACTTCTTGTTTTAAGCTGCTGATGACACTGCTGACAATGTCGAGAATTATGTTCCTCATATCCCCTTTCCCCTCTGGGATGCAAAAACTCTTATCAATGACACTTTTGACAGCTCTGAGGGAAGTGGCTGCCAACACGCTTTAGCAAAAGTTAGATTGACAGTTCAGAAACAGAATCATACTCTAGGTTTTATGACAGGAAATCCTTACAGCATCTTTTGCACCTTTAAAAGATTTCCTAAGAACCTCTTTCTTTCATACTTCAGACACAGAGAATTGTGAGCTCACTTACAGCATAAACGATTAAGTGGGCTCTGACTCTTTCTCCAGGCACGGTGAATGAAATAATGAATCAGTTTTGATAGTGACAGCCCAACTACTAGAAAGAATTTTCTGCCACATTTTATTTTGTTATAGCCGACTATATTACTTCTCTTCTTTGAGAGGTAGAAGACGTGTTGTTTGCTTTACCGTTGTTCAATCACTAAGTCGTGTCTGACTCTTTGCAAGCCCATGAACTGAAGCACACCAGGCTTCCCTGACCTTCACTATCTCCCGGAGTTTGCTCAAACTCACGTCCACTGAGTCAGTGAGGCCATCAAACCGTCTCATCCTGTCTCCCCCTTCTCCTCTTGCCCTCAGTCTTTCCCAGCATCCGGTTCTTTTCCAATCAGTCAGCTCATTGCATCAGGTGGCCAAAGTAATGGAGCTTCAGCAGCAGTCCTTCCAATGAATATTCAGGGTTGATTTCCTTTATGACTGACTGGTTTGATCCCCTTGCTGTCCAAGGGAGTCTCAAGAGTCTTCCAGCACCACAGTTCCAAAGTGTCAACTGGAAAGCGTTGTTTGCTTAGGAAGAACAAATTTTCATATAAACCAATATACTGCTGAGCAAAAGAAAGACTGATTTTGTCCCTTTTGAAGTTCAATAGTATTAGGTCACCTGTGCCAGGCTGACATAGTGCAGCCTATGTTAAGCAACAGAAGTAGATACTAAGAGCTTGTAAGCAGGGACTCATCGCTTAGAGAAATCCAAATGGGCTCAATGCTTGTTAGTGAGGATGGGTCCATGGAGCATCTTCCTGCTGAGTGGACATTTCTGTAGCCTTAAGACACCTATAACTCCAAATCTGCCTCATAAACAGTAGTTGTGTTTGCAAGGGTAAACAAATAAGTCCGATATTCAGATTTTAAGAAGCATGGCTCGGTGGAAGGAACACACCCTAAGTTAGACACCAGAGTGAGGACCACTCAGATTTCCCTTCTGGACCTCGAGAAACACTGCTAAACCGCAAATGTCAGCATCACAGCCTGGTTAGGGCCCACAGGGAACAGCCTGCCTGTCTGTCTTCAGTAGAAACCGTGGGTTTTGGTGCCTTGGCAGAAAGAGCAGAGAGACTGGCAGTGCTGAGCAGGAAGCGTTTCCAAGACGACCTGCCAGTTGTGTGTGGCTCCAGATCTCAAAAGGCTGGCATCCTGCAGGCGCCAAGCACAGGGCAAGGAGACCTTGATTCTGGGTAGGGGAGAGAGACCCAGTGTTAGACAGGGGACCACATGTTTGGTTCTCTCACAGCAGTGAGAATGACGGTGCTGGTAGCTAAAGCTGGAAAATCTGAATGTACTGTTAAGAGCCAAAATATGTGTCTGTGTGTGCTTGGCTGCTTAGTCATGTCTGACTCTTTGCAACACCATGGACTGTAGCCCGCCAGGCTTCTCTGTCCATGGAATTTTTTAGGCAATAATGCTGGAGCAGACTGCCATTTCCTACTCCAGGGAATCTTCCTGACCCAGGGATCAAACCCAGGTCTCCTGCATTGCAGATGGATTCTTTCCACGAGTGCCACCTAGCATGCTTCTATATATCTAGCATCAGGTAGTGATTATCTCCTTCTTTCAAGAGGGGTTCATGCTACCGTGCTGAAAAAAAAAAAAAAATGATGATTGTGAATCTCCCTCTCTCAAGAGGGGTTCATGACTCAGTGCTGAGGAAAAATTATGGGTGCTGACATCATAAGTCCCTTGGAGAGTAATACTGTCCCAGGAAGACTAGGCTTAAGAATAAGAGGAAGATGATTTGTTAGCTCTAAGATGGAGTTTGGGGGTCAGATTAATTTTATTATGGGCTTCCTCAATGGCTCAGCTGAAAAAGAATCAGCCTCTAATGACAGAGACACAAGAGAGACGGGTTTGACCCCTGGGTTGGGAAGATCCCCTGGAGGAGGAAACTGGCAACCCACTCCAGTACTCTTCCCTGAAAAATTCCATAGACAGAGAAGCCTGATGGGTTACAGTTCAAAGGGTCACAAAGAGTCAGACATGACTGAGTGACTAAGCTACTCATTATTCTATAAGATTATTGAACACACACACAACTTTTATATATATATATTTAGAAAAAGGATAAACTGGCAAAATGAAGATAAACAATAATACCCCAAAGCAAAAGAAAGTTTAGCTAAATCCTTTCTATCTATATTTTATTCTACATGGAATACTATATCTTCTTATGTAATTCTAAACTCTTCCTAGCTGAATTTCTTCATCTGTCAGTTTTAAAAGGAGAATACAAAATGCTTTGGTGTTGCATATTTTTGCTATGGTAGGCTGATCATGTGCACAGCTGGTAAAGAATTTGACCCCTGGGTTGGGAAAATTCCCTGGGGGAGGGCATAGCAACCCACTCCAGTATTCTTGCCTGGAGAATCCCCATAGACAGAGGAGCCTGGTGAGCTACAGTCCATGGGGTCCCACATAGTTGGACACGGCTGAAGATACTAAGCAACAGCAGAAACTGATCATTTAAGTTGTTCTTTAGCATTTNCACTCCAGTATTCTTGCCTGGAGAATCCCCATAGACAGAGGAGCCTGGTGAGCTACAGTCCATGGGGTCCCACATAGTTGGACACGGCTGAAGATACTAAGCAACAGCAGAAACTGATCATTTAAGTTGTTCTTTAGCATTTTATAAACAAACCAACGAAGAGCCAACTTATTGAAAATGACCCTGATGTTGGGAAAGATTGACAGCAAAAGCAGAAGGGGGCAGCAGAGGATGAGATGGTTAGATAGCTCATCACCAACTCAGAGGACATGAATTTGAGCAAACTTTGGGAGACAGTGGAGGACAGAGGAACTTGGCGTGCTGCAGCCCATGGGGTCACACAGCGTTGGACATGACTTAGAGACTGAATGACAAATAAACAAACAAAAAGGATAATTGAGTCAGCAATAAATCATACCCCTGGTTACAAATAATTGTGAAGAGTAGCTTACAAGAGTTCCCCGTGACTACATAACACATCACAGGACAGAGAACTGCTGGAAATCTGAGTAGCTCTTCTGTTGGCATCACTTGGGATTAACCCTGTCACCTAGGATTGCATCTAACAGTTTAACTGGTGCTGGGAGGTTCAAGGTAACCTCACACATTTGGGAGCGCAGATGAGGCTGTTTGACAATAATCCTTATTTTTGTAATGCGCCTGTTCTAGCTGACAGTGTATACTTGACACCTCCTTACATCTTTTGTAAGTATTAGCAAGAGGTCTTTGAAATGCACCTTTGTTTCATGTGCAGCCCTGGGTTTCATATTACTCTGATGATGCTTTACTGGCTGGGGAGATGAGGGGTGAGACGGTTTTATTTTCCAACATAAAAATATTGGTCCTTATTTAATCAACTCTGTTTAAAATTCATAGTTCCATGTTTGTATCCGTTTTCCTCCTATATCTGACCACATGATACTAAGAGAAGCCAATTAGCTTTCAGTGTTCTCCCTGAAAGTGCCCGCAGGCAGATCCCACAGTTCACACTAGCTTCCAAATTACCACAGGCAACATTTTGGCCAATTTTCTGCCACTAAATAACACAGGTTGCCTTTTCTCTGCCTCTGATCGTTTTCCCCAGGACTTTGGCATCTCTGGTAGCAGCCTCTTTGAAACTATCCTAGATTGTTTTCCCATCCACCAGTCCCAAAGTCAATGTCACATGTCTTAAGGTCTTTTATCAATTATTATTACAGCCATACTGCACTTATATGTACGAATGTCTAGAGCCTACATTTTAAAAAATCCCCAAAACTAACGGCTTAAAATAATAATGATGTATTTTTTTGTCTCAAGGTTTGCTAGTGTGTCTCTTCTGCTGGTCTTGCCTGGGGTCACTCGTGTGGTGCTAGTTACCTGGATGACGTGCTGGGGGTTGGAGGGTACATAAT
Source organism: Neotragus pygmaeus (assembly GCA_006410875.1). Classification (NCBI taxonomy): domain Eukaryota; kingdom Metazoa; phylum Chordata; class Mammalia; order Artiodactyla; family Bovidae; genus Neotragus; species Neotragus pygmaeus. Next base: position 78,068 of record SJYV01019855.1, read on the forward strand.
GACCTCGCTCACAAGTCTGAGGCCAACCCTAGGATGGTTGGAATGGCTGTGATCTCTGGGCTTCTCTCTGCTGAGATGTCTTTTATCCCAGACATCTTCACAGTGAGAAACAGAAATTTTTGCTCCTGTGTAGCAGTTACCCTGTGAGTTTGCAGTGAAATCTCTGGTGGTTGATCTGAGGGTCCTGTTTGTGGAAGGATTCAGCAGTCAGGAAAAAGTACAGAAGAGTGTGAGGATAAGACAAGAACCACTAGGCACCTGTGGTTTGTCCCTCATTCCATCTTAGGACCAGGAACCTCAGGGAGTGGCTGACATCACCCTACTAATGCTTTCCAGGTCCCGGGAAAGTTTTCATTTGGTCAACTCTGATCTAGAAACATTCCAAGGAGTCTCTTGAAAACATAGATCTTAGTTTACCCAGGTTGAAACAATACAACAACCATACTTCTCTCTAAAAAAAAATTCCTTTTTATGGCTTAGTAATATTCCACTGTATATATGGATCACATCATTTTTATCTATCCCTCTGTTGATGGACATCTAGGCGACTTCCATATCCTGGGCTATTGTAAATAGTGCTGCAGTGAACATTCAGGTTCATGTGTCTTTTTGAGTTATGGTATATTACAAGGAGTTCAGCTTGGTGCTCTGTGATGACCTAGAGGGTAGAATGGGAAGGGTTTGGGAGGGAGGCTTAAGAGGTATACATGTACTATATATGTGTACATGTAGCTGACTCACAATGTTGTACAGTAGAAACTAACGCAACATTGTAAAGCAATTGTAGTCTAATAAAAGAAAAAAGCACTTTGTTTTTCTGTATCTCACTTCCCTCACCTACAAAACTGCAATATTAATAGTATAGCATGCAGGGTCCCAGCAGGAAACAGGTGAAATTCTGAAAGGTAAGGGATTTAATGGAAGCACTAATTACTAAAGTTGGGTGGGATTTAAGGAGTCAAAAATGCCTCTGAAGCAGCTCATTGGTCCACAGGGATGATTCACATCAAGGAACAAAAAGGACCATGAAGAACCCAGAGACCAACAGATATACACTACACTTATCCCAGAATCTGTAGGCCAGAGACACACAGGCCATGGAAGAAGAACTACCCCTTTTCTTCTTTTTTAAATTAATTAATTTGTTTTAATTGGAGGCTAATTACTTAACAATATTGTAGTGGGTTTTGCCATACATTCACATGAATCAGCCATGGGTGCACATGTCCCCTGTCCTGAACCCCCNGGACCAGATGCCATGACCTTCGTTTTCTGAATGTTGAGCTTTAAGCCAACTTTTTCACTCTCCTCTTTCACTTTCATCAAGAGGCTTTTTAGCTCCTCTTCACTGTCTGCCATAAGAGTGGTGTCATCTGCATATCTGAGGGTATTGATATTTCTCCTGGCAATCTGTCCAGCCTGTGCTTCCTCCAGCCCAGCATTTCTCATGATGCACTCTGCATATAAGTTAAATAAGCAGGGTGACAATATACAGCCTTGACGTGCCCCTTTCCCTGTTTGGAACCAGTCTGTTGTTCCATGTCCAGTTCTAACTGTTGCTTCCTGAACTGCATATAGCTTTCTCAAGAAGCAGATCAGGAGTTCTCGTATTCGCATCTCTTTCAGAATTTTCCAGAGTTTATTGGGGTCCACATAGTCAAAGGCTTTAGCATAGTCAATAAAGCAGAAATAGATGTTTTTCTGGAACTCTTGCGTTTTCCATGATCCAGCAGATGTTGGCAATTTGATCTCTGGTTCCTCTGTCTTTTCTAAAACCAGCTTGAACATCAGGAAGTTCACGGTTCATGTACTACTGAAGCCTGGCTTGGAGAATTTTGAGCATTACTTTACTAGCATGTGAGATGAATGCAATTGTGAGGTAATTTAAGCATTCTTTGGCATCGCTTTTCTTTAGGATTGAAATGAAAACTGACCTTTTCGAGTACTGTGGCCACTGCTGAGTTTTCCAAATTTGCTGGCATATTGAGTGCAGCACTTGCACAGCATCGTCTTTCAGGACTTGAAACAGCTCAGTTGGAATTCCATCACCTCCACTAGCTTTGTTCATAGTGATGCTTTCTAAGGCCCACTTGACTTCACATTCCAGGATGTCTGGCTCTAGGTGAGTGATCACACCATCACTATCATCTGGGTCATGAAGATCTTTTTTGTACAATTCTTCTGTGTATTCTTCCCATCTCTTCTTAACATCTTCTGCTTCTGTTAGGTCCATACCATTTCTGTCCTTTATTGAGCCCATCTTTGCGTGAAATGTTCCCTTGGTATCTCTAATTTTCTTGAAGAGATCTCTAGTCTTTCCCATTCTGTTCTTTTCCTCTATTTCTTTGCATTGATCACTGAGGAAGGCATTCCTATATTACAGATGAGGAAACATCTGACAGAAAGAAATGTAGTCAATTTCCCTGTAAACTGGTAAGTGGTGGTGTATGAATGTGTAACCTAAGGAGAAGAGGCATATAGCAACTGTAAGAGGTCTTTTTTTTCACTGACAAGTTTAACACAAATTAGAAGAGATTACATGGTTCTCTGCAACCAAATATAGCAATGATATAGACCTAGAAATACACTGGTAAGCTCCAATTTTTTTCTTTAAAATGTGGACGTGTTTCTCTCCTTCTCAATCTAGGGTGATATGTTCTAATTGTAATCCCGGGTCTCTAAATGTCAGTTCTTTTTCTGTTTTCCTTTCTCATTAATAAATTATAGTAAGTAATAACAGCCTAAGAGATTTGGGGAGATATCTGATAGAAACATGAGAAGTAGCCCTTTGACAAAGGTTAGTAAAGTATTTGCACACACAGAGGTCCACAGAACCTAATTAGTAAAGCTCAGACTAAAATTATATTATAGATTGCAACTACTCTATTTCTAAAGTTGCACATATAAAACTAGGCCCATATTTTCCACTCTGGGGAAATCATTAAATCATGATTTAAATTCCACTTCAATTTTTTCATTTGTTTGCTGAGAATGTGAATAGCATGTGAATATTATTTCTAAGCAACATGTGACAAGCTGATCATGTAGAAAGAAAAAAAAATTACATTAATAAGTTTAAGCTAATGCAAGTGATAGAAACATGAATAATTTAATCTGTAGTACCTTTCTATCCATTCTTAAAGAATTTGGACACGAAATGTTTGAAAGTTCCACAGTCACTTTCCTCCAGATTCTTGTCCTTTTCATGGTGTCTGGAGGGACTATGTTCTGTTGATCAAAGAATATATAATACATGATTCTCATCAGAATTCTAGTTTAATGTTTATTAGGGATAAATCATAGACCCAGAAGCAATATTAGCTGTGTGTTCCCTCATGTTTCTTCATTATCTATCACTTTCTGAATACACATAGAGAAATTTAGCAGGGCTTGTCAGACATCAGATTGCTGAGGAGCAATCCTGATCCTTAAGTTATGGAGATGACTAAGTTTTACAGTGGAGGAAATGCCAAACTCCATCACAGTAATAAGAGTGATGGGATCCAACAGCAGCATGTCTTGAGAAATAACAACCCTCTGCCATGTTCCTCTATTTCACCATTTATCAGCTCTGAGGACATAAGTCTTTCTGCCTTGGGTCAGGTTCTGTAGAAGCAGACCTGAGACAAGGATTCTTGAGCAAATGATTGATGGAAAAAGTGATCTCAGCTGAATGTAGTACAGGAGCAGGAACATGTGTGCTGTGCTGAGTCAATAAGTCATATCTGACTCTTTGCGACCCCATGGACTGTAGTCCACCAGGCTCCTCCATCCATTAGATTTCCTAGGCAAGAATATCGGGATAGGTTGCCATTTCCTTCCCCAAGGGATCTTCCTGACCCAGGAATCAAACTCGCATTTCCTGTATTGGAAGCAGATTATTTACCACTGAGCCACCTGGAAAGCCCCACAGGAGCAGGTAACTGGGTTTAATGGAAGAGAATTTTAGAGAAAAATGTGAGTTCAGCAGAAGTCTAACCATAGCTGGTTCTAATGGAAGCAATGCTGGAGCATGAATAACACCATAGAGTCGCCCCAGGTTGAGGCAACCAAGATGACCTTTGTGGCCAGTGTCTATTAGTAACTGGCTATAGGCTGCCTCTGAGGGAGACATTGGCATTTCTGGATGCATTATTCCCACACATGTATGCATGCTAAGTCTCTTCAGTCACATCCCACTCTTTGTGACTCCATGGACTGTAGCCCTCCAGGCTCCTCTGTCCATTGGATTTTCCAGGCAAGAATACTGGGGTGGGTTATCATGTCCTCCTCCAGGAGATCTTCCTGACCCAGGAATCAAACCCGCACCTCTTATGTCTCCTGCATTGGCAGGCGGATTCTTTACCACTAGCACCACCTGGGAAGCCCATTATTCCCTTTAGTCAAGGACAATTATCAGAAAGATAGAGGTGTGAACTGTTCAAAACCAACACTTCTCAGAGGCATCCCCTTTCTATTCTAATACAATTTAGACATAGTTTTGGAGTCTCCATATCTCCACCCTTCAGCTTGTTTGCATCTTTTTCTAATATTCTTTATCTCATATACTAAGTGGTTAATCTAATTAAGTATGATGGGGAAATATCATTTTTATCACATTTTTCAAAAATAAATGTGCCAAGCCCACTTGGTAGTTCTGTTGACTCATTTGGTCTGCATAGGGGTTGTTTCTTTATTTATAGATGGGAATGATGAAGGTCACATGGGTCATGGGATGTAGTGTCCTCTTCTCATGATTCCCATTTTACTGACCTATGTAGCAAGCGGAAACAGAAGCCCACCTCAGACCTCATGCATACCACACCAACCAACGGTCAGCTTTTCCCACTCCTGGCATAGATTTTGACTTTCAGTCACTTGGGTTGTTTCTAGCCTTCCAAATTGGAGGCCAAGATAAATCTGCTGGTCATACTGCTGATTTCAATAACACAAAGACAATGACCAGAAAGGATACATTTTCTCTGCTGGAAAGCCTTTACTGCAGACAATCAATGAACTCACCCCCCAAAACAGTGGATCTGTCTCTCATTGTCCACTTCAATTCAATAGGACCAGATGCGGATTCTGAGAGAGCAGCCTGGCCCTTGAGTAGTGGGATTTTTTTAGTTGTGTGATTGTAGAAGAGCTGGCTCCTCCTTGAGCTTGGTCAGCAGGCTGAAGTTCAAGCCTGGAGACTCAGCAGTCGAGTGTAACAGAAACTTGCTCTCGGACTTGGTTCTACCACCTCAGTACTTACAATGAGGGAGGCACTAGCTTGAATGCAAAACACAGGTTACAGCTCTTTAAACTACCATTTATAGCATTTCACTATAGCCAATTTCCAGAGACTCTTAGAGAAAGCTGAATCATAGAGTCTTATAGAAGCTCCAGTACTTTGGCCACCTGATACAAGGAGCCAACTCATTGGAAAAGACCTTGATGCTGGGAAAGATCAAAGGCAGGAGAAGGAGACAACAGAGGATGAGATAGTCGGATTGCATCATCGACTCAAAGGACATGAGTTTGAGCAACCTCCAGGAGATAGTGAAGGAAAGGGACGCCTGATGTACTGCAGTCCAAGGAGTCACAACTTAGCAACTGAATTGGACACAACTTAGCAACTGAATAACAACCAAGAGGAGGAAGAAATCAATCTACAATAAATTAAAGTCTTACTTTCATTTTCATACACTCACAGCGGAATTTTTTACAGTGTGATCTCTCTGCCTAGGAGGGAGAAATTCAGAATCAGGAGATAGAGCTGGAAGGACATCAGCAATCATCTGGTCCAATATCCACATGGCAGAGTTACAGTGGAATTTTCAGTGCAGATAAATATACCAATTCCATCAAATTCCATGTGTCAGTTCAGGTCCTCTGAGAAAATGCTAAGATGTGATTAGACTTCCAAGAGCTTTTATGGAGAAATGGCTGTCAAGGATAAAAGGAATCATGCAGGAGTAGGCAGGGCAAACATTCAAACTATGATGTGGATCTGACACATGTGAAAAGGGAGAGATAAAGAAGAATAGCACATGAGTTTTGTGCACTTATAAGGAATTTTCAGCCAGGGTCCTGGAATGTCCTCAAGGTGACCTCTTTTTCAATCTTTAAATTTTATTGGAATGTAGTTGCTTTACAATGCTGTGTTAGTTTCTGCTGTACAGCAAAGTGAATCAGCTACATCAGTCCAGTTCAGTTCAGTCGCTCAGTCGTGTCCGACTCTTTGCGCCCCCATGAATTGCAGCACTCCAGGCCTCCCTGTTCATCACCGTCTCTCGGAGTTCACTCAGACTCATGTCCATCGAGTCCGTGATGCCATCCAGCCATCTCATCCTCAGTTGTCCCCTTCTCCTCCTGCCCCCAATCCCTCCCAGCATCAGAGTCTTTTCCAATGAGTCAACTCTTCCCATGAGGTGGCCAAAGTACTGGAGCTTCAGCTTTAGCATCATTCCTTCCAAAGAAATCCCAGGGTTGATCTCCTTCGGAATGGACAGGTTGGATCTCCTTGCAGTCCAAGGGACTCTCAAGAGTCTTCTCCAACATCACGGTTCAAAAGCATAAATCCTTCGGCCCTCAGCCTTCTTCACAGTCCAACTCTCACATCCATACATGACCACAGGAAAAACCATAGCCTTGACTAGACGGACATTAGTCAGCAAAGTAATGAATATACTATCTAGTACATGTATACATATATTCCCTCTTTTTAGGATTTTCTTCCCATTAACGTCACCTCAGAGCACTGAGTAGAGTTTCCTGTGCTATAAAATAGGTTCTCACTAGTTATCTGTTTTATGCATATTAGTGTATATATGTCAATTCCAATCTCCCAATTCATCCCACCTTCCTTCCCCAACTTAGTGTCATATGTTTATTCTGTACATGTGTCTCTATGTCTGCTTTGCAAAGAGATTCATATGTACCATTTACAATAGCCAAGACATAGAAGCAACCTAAATGCCCATCAACAGATAAATTGAAAAAGAAGATGTGGCGTGTGTGTATACACACACACACACACACACACACACACACACACACACACACACACACATATAATGGAATATTATTCAGCCATAAAAATAAATGAAATTGTGCCATTTGCAGAGACAAAAATGATTTTGAACAACAAAACTTTTGAATTCCAGAGTCCACTTACATGAGGATTTTCTTCAGTGAATCTATAGTCTATAGTGAATCTATAGTGAACCCTCCATACCCCCTGGTTCTTCATCCCAGGCTTCAATGAACTGTGAAGAGTAAACTTAATACATAATCCAATATTGTTTGAATTTGCAGCTAAAGAACAATGAGTATGACTCATGAGGCTGTAGGAACTTGAGCATCCCCAGATTCTGGTGCCTTTGGCAGGTCCTAGAACCAATCCCTACCCCCAATTTGGAAAAACAACAACTATCATTATAAGTACCTTTAGCAAATAAAAATACAAATGCACAACAGCAAATAGTTTTTAGAATGTATATTACCCAAATGATGCATGCATGTTGCTGCTGCTTAGTCACTTCAGACGTGTCCAACTCTATGTGACGCTATGGACTGTAGCCCACCAGGCTCCTCTGTCCATGGGATTCTATAGGTAAGAATCTCCTCCAAGGGATCTTCCCAATCCAAGGATCAAACCTGGGTCTCCTGCATTGCAGGCAGATTCTCTACTGCTGAGTCACCAGGGAAGCCTGCTAAGTGCATATCTGTACTAAAAACTTACTAATTGTTAATTTGAAATTCAAATTTAACTGGATGTCCTGCAGTTTATTTGGCAACCTTGCTTATTGGAATTCCTTGCAGGCAGGAATAGAATGGTGCTAGGCAATGGCACCCCACTCCAGTACTCTTGCTTGGAAAATCCCATGGACGGAGGAGCCTGGTGGGCTACAGTCCATGGGGTCGCTAAGAGTCGGAGACGACTGAGCAACTTCACTTTGACTTTTCATTTTCATGCATTGGAGAAGGAAATGGCAACCCACTCCAGTATTCTTGCCTGGAGAATCCCAAGGATGGCAGAACCTGGTGGGCTGCCGTCTATGAGGTCGCACAGAATCGGACATGACTGAAGCAACTTAGTAGTAGTAGCAGTAGTAGTAGTAGTACCCCACTGTGCTTAGTCATGGTATGGGAAAAGCAAGAGAAAGTAGGGCCTACAAACATTGTAGCTGAATGAAAGAAGTAGCAGCTGTGACTGTCAGTCAACTTCACTCCTCAGAGTAAATTATCCTGAAGGAGATACAGCAGGATAATTACATAGGTTGCCCCAGACTTGCTAGACAAACTAGAAGCACTTAATATGCATTTCCTACAGAGAGGAGACACCTTGTGGGCTGATGTCTGACTCTCCTTTGAAGCACCTAGAAGCCAGGAGATAAATTGGCTAGCTATTAAAATGGAGGAGTCAAAAAGGAACTGACTGCTCTGGATGCTCTTCATTTCTTCAGTCTGTCCTGGCAAAGAATGTGCATGCATTTTCCAAGGTAAGGATGGGCCAGAAAGGGATGATAACAATTTATGTTGTCAGTCAAAGATGACTGCTAGGAAAGACCTAAGATAAGAGACTAGTAACATCATCAATGAACCCAGGTTGAAGAAGGTATTAACAACAACCCAGAGATGCATCACTGGAATCGAGGATGCATAAGTGAGAAGTCTCAGTGAGGAAGGTATCTTCAAATACAAATTAAAACTCTGTAAGCCACATTCTGCTGTGGCAACAAGTAACACCTAAACCACAATGGCTTATCATCACAAAGCATATTTCTCATTCTTGTTACATGATGTCTGTAATTTCACTACAGCTTAACTTCTGTGAGAGCTCAGAAGTTCTTCTATCTGTGTTTCTTCTTCCTGAATATGGAGGAATATGGAGGGCCTGCTGTTCTCATGGCAGACAACAGAATCTCAAGAAGAGGAGTTGAACACACATGCTCAGTACAGACATGTTGACACCTGCACACCTGCCCATTTGCATGGACATAGAAAAGTGTATGCCAAGATCACAGCCACCAGGATGAAGTGCCAATATGGAAGGAAGATGAAGTCACATGGCAAAGGGCACAGGAGAATAATCCTGCTGAGACTGGCTGGACCTAGGACCCTTTGCTGCAGCACTAGCATCTGGACAAACATCTCCTTGAACAACAAAATACAAAATTATAAGGAACTAAAAATAACTGCATGCATGAACAGTTGGGGCAAATTATGGACAGAAGATACAGAAAGGCCAAATAAGTCCAATTGCCATTTTTGACGAGCTGGGAGCTCAAGCAGGGTACTGTGTACACCCCTACACTCAACATCACCAGAGAGGTGTGCAAACCACCTAAGTCACCCCTCTGGCCCAACCGCTGGACATGCCCCCTACCCTCACCCCATATAAGGAACCATTTGCCCTCTTCAGAGATTGAGCAAGGGAACCTATTGCTTGTTCCCACTCCTTCATCATGCTGCAGAGGCCCCAGTAAAGCCTTGTCTAAGATTCTTGTCTGGCCTCTGATCAATTTCTATTGACCAGGACACTCTAGCCTGCTGTGTCTTCCCCCAGGGCCTGGCAGAGAAATAAAGCCATCTTTCCATCTCCTCCAGACTCTGTCTCTGTATTTCTGTTTGGCATCGACACAGGGCCAAGATTTTGGCAACAAGAAAACTCATTTCTGTTGCTAAGCTACTAAGTTTGTGGTACTTTGTTATAGCAGCCTTAGCAAACTAATGCAGGTATAATAATCTGATTTATCACAAGTCACCAGGAGAAAATATTAGTTTTAAACATCTGCCAATACAGAGTGTGCCCAAGTCATATCATCACTAGAGATCACGACAAAGAGAAAGCTATCTGCTCCCTTCTCTTCCTACTCCTCTTGATATTCTAACCCTTGAGGGATCAAGATCGCTTGCCCTCCTTGTTTATTTAAGGCTGAAATATCTAACTGACATAAAATTCAGAGTTTCAGTTATTATATACGGATGGACAATTTAGTTACTGAATTGAGGTCATGTTTTCTGACAGAAAGTGACTGCAAATCTTTATAATACCTAATAATAGTCAGAGATGTCACAGGCCCTACTGAGTTTTTTTGTTTGTTTGTTTTTCTTGTTTTTTTTTTAGGGCCAAGGAAACAGATCTCAAAGCAAATTTAAAGAGACAACAAAAACAAAAAGTAAATTAGCTATAATTATATAATTATATTCAAAAGTCGTGCTCGTTTGAGAAAACAGAGTTATTCTACAAATGAAGAAACTTGGGTTTAGGGAATGTAAATGAGTTGCTTAAGGTCAAGCAGCTAATTAGTGGTAGAGCTGGGACTAGGTCCAAATTTTTCACATTCCCTGCTTAATTTCTACTGAACTTTGCTGACTTCCCTTGTACACCAAAGAATTATTTTTGAAGGGCCTTCTTTTCATGCAGCCACACTGGAAACAGTTCGGCAGTTACTCAAAATGTTAAGCATAGAGTAACTGTAAGACCCAGCATTTCCACTCTTGGTTATATACCCAAGAGAAATGAACATATGTATTCAACAAAAACGTGTACACAACTAAACGCGTTATTCCTAATAGTCAAAGAAGTTAAAGCCACCCACTGTCCTGATGAATAGATAAACATGATGTGGTATCCCATAAAATGGAATATTACTGCAATAAAAAGGAACAATGGATGTTAACTAGACTTGTTGTGGTGATCACTTCTCAATATATACAAGTATAGAGTCATTATGTTGTAGACCTGAAATTAACATAATGTTATATGCAAATTATATCTCAGAAAAAAAAAAGATAAATAATAGAATAAAATACTGATACATGCTACACCATAAATGATATTAAAAACATTTTGCTAAATGGAAAGCAAGTCATTAAAGACCACACATTTCATGTTCTGTTTATATAAAACATCGAGAATAGACAAGTCTATAGATAGGAAACTAGGTTAATGTCTGGGGATAGGTGTGTAATAAGGAGTGACTGCCATAGACACAGTTTCTTTGAGGGGTAATTAAAATATAATGAATTAAGGGGTGGTAGTGGCACAACTCTGAATATATTAAAACTACTGAACTGTACAATTTAAATGAGTGGATTTTATGATAACTGAAATATATCTCAAAGTTGTTTTTAAAGAAATATGTCTTCCCTAAAGTAAAAAATTCTCTATTTAACAATCATTTTACAAAAACCAAAAGAAACACTCATTTATTTACCAATTTAGATTCTTCCACAATGTGTTCTCTTTTGATCTGCAACTTTGGCAAAAAACCAGTGTATAGTGTCGGTAGTTGGTTCAAGTAAAGACCTGCCTTATACAAACACAAAGAAGGCAGCTTATCAGTTTATCTGGAAAAATCACAATGAACTTTTCATACTAAAGCCAGCACTTTCACTGCTCTAACAAATTTTAGTGAACTTAAATTTATATCTTGCTCTCTTTACCAACTCAGCAACTCATATATTCATGTCTCATCACTTTTTCCTGAAGAGTCTCACTCCCAGAAGACATCTTTCATGAGTTAAGACTTAAAATGTAGTACTTTTACACTGGAAGAAATAATGACCTTTGGATACCCAAAAGAGTATGCAGTGATAAGTCTCTCCATCTCTTCTTCAAAACACAGAATCACAGGAGGATATTACATAAGCTTAGGAAGTATGGTTTTTTAAGTATCATATGCATTTCTCCACAAAACTATGAAGAGTAACTCTTTAATAATTTGATATATCTGTAGATAAATTATTATGAGCATAAATCATGGCTTAAGCATTTTGGAATACTGTTGTTGTCATTTAGCTGCTAAGCTGTGTCCAACTCTTTTGCGATCTCATGGACTGTAGCCTACCAGGCTCCTCTATCCATGGGATTTCCTAGGCAAGTATACTGAAGTAGGTTGCCATTTCCTTCTTCAGGGGATCTTCCTGACCCAGGGATTGAACCTGAATTGCCTGCATTGGCAGGATTCTTTATCACTGAGGTACCTGGAAAGTCCATTTTGGAATATTAGCACCACCAAACTTAATCACTAGTGATAATTTAGCTTCATAATGAGACCTTAACCTTCTCTTTCCTCTAGTGTCTCTATCACAAACACAATTAAGGATAAGATCACCCTAGAGAAGCCCTTAAGTGCTTTTGAAAGAAATCTTAGTGACAAAAGTAGATAAAATATTTGGAAGGTGACTGGAAAAGTCAAGTCGGAAAGCTGTTGAGATAATGTAAATAATGTTGGTGGCTAAAAGTAACTCACACTATTCTTATGAAGATGTTTTTGCCTTCAATCTGTCTGACCTTAAGACTCCTTTGGTCAGCATTGATTTCCTTTACCCTGGCGAAACTCTTGCTATTGTTGGCTCCATAAAACACTATTTTTTTCCTATACTTTCATTCTCCTTTGCATTTTTAGGTTCCATTCATTTTTTTTTTCCATTTTATCTCCTTAAATCATTAAAATTAACAGTTTCCTAATCTTGGAATGGAGAAGGCAATGGCATCCCACTCCAGTACTCTTGCCTGGAAAATCCTACGGATAGAGGAGCCTGGTAGGCTGCAGTCCATGGTGTCGCTAGGAGTGGGACACGACAGCGATCTCACTTTCACTTTTCGCTTTCATGCATTGGAGAAGGAAATGGCAACCAGCTCCAGTGTTCTTATCTGGAGAGTCCCGGGGATGGGGGAGCCTGTTGGCTGTCCTCTAAAGGGTCGCACAGAGTCGGACACGACTGAAGCGACAGTAGCAGTAATCTTGGAATCTTTGTTTACAAGGGTTGTTTCTCTCCCTCCCTCCCTCTCTTTTCTTCTTTTCATTTTTTCTCTCTCAGTGTCTTTCTGATGCATGATCTCTTGAGCTCTCTTTAAGAAAAATATTCTAGAAAATAATATTTCAAAAAAAAAACAAAATAAATGCTAAAATATTTTAAACAACGTTTCATGTTGATATTGCTAGGAAAGAACATAGCAAATTGAGGCATTGTGGTTTGGAGGTTATAACATGAGCTTTTTCCTCTGATGGACTTGGGTCTAAATTCTAATCCTGTCATTCATTAAACAGTGTATCTTAAGAAACTTAACACTGACCTAAACAGACATTTCTCCAAAAAAGACATACAGATGACTAACACATGAAATGATGCTCAACATGGCTCATTATTAAAGAAATACAAATCAAAACTACAATGAGATATCCTCACACCAGTCATAATGGCCATCATCAAAAAGTGCACAAACAATAAATCCTGGAGAGGGTGTGGAGAAAAGGGAATGCTCTTGCACTGCTGGTGGGGATGTGTATCGATACAGCTACTATGGAAGATGGTATGGAGATTCGTTAAAAAGCTAGGAATAAAACCACCATATAACCCAGCAATCACACTCCTAGGCATATACACTGAGGAAACCAAAGCTGAAAAAAGACACATGCATCCCATTGCTCATTGCAGCACTATTTACAATAGCTAGAACATGGAAGCAACCTAGATGCCCATTGACAGATGAATGGATAAAGAAGTTGTGTGGTACGTATACACGATGGAATATTAATATCACTCAGACATAAAAAGGAATGTCTTAGAGTCAGTTCTGATGAGGTGGATGAACCTAGAACCTGTAATACAGAGTGAAGTAAGTCAGAAAGAGAAAGATAAATATTGTATTCTAACACATATATGCAGAATCTAGAAAAATGGTCCTGAAGAATTTATTTACAGGGCAGCAATGGAGAAACAGACATAGAAATCAGACTTATGGACACAGGGAGAGGGGAGGAGAGGGTGAGATATGTGTGGAAAGAGTGCCATGGAAACTTACATTACTATATGTAAGATAGACAGCCAACAGGAATTTGCCGTATGGCTCAGGAAACTCAAATAGGGGCTCTGTATCAACCTAGAGGAGTGGGATGGGGAAGAAGATGGGAGGGAGGTTCAAAAGGGAAGGGATATATGTATACTTCTGGCTGATTCATGCTGAGGTTTGACAGAAAACAACATAATTCTGTAAAGCAATTATGCGTCAATTTAAAAAAATTAACATCTTATCCAAGCTTCAGTTTCTATATATAAAATTTGTATAAATTATTGTTAGGGCTGTGTGTGTGTGTGTGTGTGTGTGTGTGTGTGCTATAATGATATATAGCAACAAGTGATGTCGTTTCTATTCCCAAAACTCCTAACTAATATCCACAGCTGGAAACAAAAGGCCTTAATGCATTTTATGTCTAAGTAAATTATCAGCCTTGGGCACAGCTTCTAATCATGGGATTGGTTGAGACATATTGTTTGAACAGAGGTAACACAATAACACTCACCAGCTACACACCTCTCCATAGACTCTAGATCTATGCTCTATGATAATTTTTGTTATTAAAATCCTTGAGACAGTGGGTTCGCCGTTCAGAGATCTGTGGTGGTAAGCCTGCTAAAATCTGGTGAAACTGGCAGCAAAGGGATGATGAAGCAGAAAAAGAGTGCCCAGTTTACATTCTATATTCTATTGAAAAATGAAGCAAGAACATATAAGTTTCTGTGAGTCAAGTGAACACTGCAGAAAGTGCCTAATAATCAGGATAAAGTGGGCTCCAAAAACAGAACATGTGCACCCATGATTCATAAAGGGATGTCTTCCATCATATCTATCTATTCAGGTCTACTTTGGGGATCTCCAGGAATATTTTAAAGATTCCCTCATGTAAGTTTTGCAGTTTTTTTTGTTTGTTTCGTTTGTTTGTTAGCATTTTACTAAAGCTTTGCACAGCTGTTTTTCTTTTTCTTTTTCTTTTTAGCATTTTGCTCCTGATATGGCTCCCAATTTGCTTTAGTATGGCATCCTTGGTGACTCACCTGATAAAGAATCCGCCTGCAGTGCGGGAGACCTGGGTTCAATCCTTGGGTTGGGAAGATCCCCTGGAGAAGGGAACAGCTACCCACTCCAGTATTGTGGCCTGGAGAATTCCATCGACAGTATAATGCATGGAGTTGCAAAGAGTCAGACATGACTGAGTAACTTTCACTTTCACTTTTCTCTGTATGATCTCTTCTGTATGGTTATATAAAATGGTGCTTTTATTTTTAAAATGCTTTAATCTGGATATAGCTTGCATATGTGATAACCACTTATTTTTTAAGTTAGTTCTAAAATTATAAATCATATACAAAGAAACAATTTAAAACTGTGTATATAGGCTTTATAAGATTTATAGTGATATATACCTTCCCTGATGTAAATACTATCTCAGTTCACATTTTCTCAACTCCACTGTGGTCCCCAAACCATTTATTTTATAACCCTTAGAGGAAACATCAGTTAATATTTTGTGTCCTTTCTTGGCATTTTATACACATTTTAAAAACCCACACAGAATCTCTTTAATATTATAAAAATTTATGTTTTATACCATATAATATACTTTTCATAACAAATAGTTCTGTATTTGACTCCATATTATATCTTGAATTCAGTTCCATGGCAATACATATATTTATTTCATTCTTTTTCAATATCTTGTCAAAAACCACACAAATAACATTGAGAATAAAATTTCCTTAAGATAGATTTATAAGACTGGGACTATAAATATAGGTAGGGCAGCCAAATATTATACATTTTAATTTTTCTATGTATGTTTTACTCTAATGTAATAATTTCCACTACAAACATATTTTTATATATTTCCATAGTATGAGGTTATGAGACAGGTACTTTTTCTTTAATACAATATATATTGAATTGTTAAATATGCACAATTCAACATACATAAGTAAGCTTAATAATCTGTTCTTTTATCAGAGATTTGAAATACCATTTATGGAAATATTAAATTTCCATATAGGCACAATTCAATTTATGTTTTGTGTTTCATTATTCTATTCATGAGCCCTTGTACCAGACAAGGACTAATTTCAGTTAAGGAACATAGTAAATTTTGATATGCTGATAGCATAAATCATTCCAACATTATTTTTATCCAAAAATGTTCTGGATTTTAATGGCATATTTACCCTTCTGAATAAGAGTCATTTTGTCAAACTTTTTAAAAGATCTTTTGCATTTTAATGAGGATTAAGTTAGACTTATGTCTTCCCTGATAGCTCAGTTGTTAAAAAATCTACCTACAATGAGGGAGACCTGGGTTGAGAAGCTCCCCTGGAGAAAGGAAAGGCTACCCACTCCAGTATTCTGGCCTAGTATACCTAGTATACTATAGTATAGTCCATGGGGTCACAAAAAGTTGGCCACCACTGAGCAACTTTCACTTTCACATTAGATTTACGGATTAATGTGGAACAGATTTGAATCTTCAAATATTGAAATTTTCCCTCCAATAATTTAATATTTTCTTGTGCTCAGTTCCTTCAATCATGTCCAACTCTTTTGCAGCCCCATGGACTATAGCCTGCCAGGCTCCTCTATCCATGGGGTTTTCCAGGCAAGAATACCTGAGTGCATAGCCATGGCCTTCTCCAGTTACGTTTACTTCAGTTATATCACTATATTTTGTACAAATATGAGATTTTTTTTTGTAGTTAATATTTTACATTTCTTTTTTCAACCTTTTTTTGGCACACACATGTATTTGTAAAGAAATGTATACAAAAGCCTCTCTATGAACAAACCCAGCCTAATACTTAGTCAAAACTCAAGGAAACCCTGTGCAGATTTCTGGGCTCTTTTCAAGCCCTGAAAGTTTTAGTTTCTTCTTTTTTTTTTTTTTTTCCCTAATGAGATCGCTTATCTCTGGGCTCCACCTCCCTATGCCCCCGAGGTAGAAAATCATGAATACAAGGCACACACAGAGGGTGGAGTTTTCCTTCTCACTCATCAAGCCCTGTGAGAAGGGTTACCCAATGTCTTAAAAAAATTTTCCTCATCTATTTTCATTCTGTGCCCATTTACAAAGGAAGACTAAATCCAATATTTATTGATCTGGGTGGTGAGGACATGGAAGTTTTCCTACATTTAATACATTTTTATTGTGTAATAAAATAATAAAATAATAGTATATGTACCATAGTATGACATGTGAATTGCAATAGTAAAATGAATAGCTGCTTGCTGACTTCCTAATTTAAGAATGCAAACATACTAATCCTTTAAAGTGCTAATATCTTTGTATTCCATCTCTCCGTCTGTCTGCTTCTCACCCCCAGAGTCTGTACCTCCTGAAAACCTCCCTGCTCTGTTTCTCTCTCCTCTTTTCTGCCTCTTCCATCTGATTGTGGGTCTCTCCTGACCTCTTGAGCCACGCTTACCCTTGGCTTCTTCCACATCTTGCTCATCCTTCTTTGGGGTTTCCATTGATTTACTGCTTGAAAAATAACTTCTATAGCTATTTTGCTTCTTTTCCTTCTCTTGTTATAATGATGTGTTATTTATTTCATTACTATAAGGCTATTTTCCCACTCTCAATTTGAATGACAGGTTTTCTAAATTTTAACATTATTACTTTTTCTACAACCACTCCTTTCTGTATTATAGAAAATAGTCCTTGGTTTAAAAAAAAACTGCTTTCACTGGGATCCACCTCTGTTTGATAAGTGCTTTTATCCATTATTGTTGATAAATAATTATTTCTACTTGAAATTTTCCTGTTTTTTCAGATAGGTTTGGTTCAGTCACTCAGTCGTGTCTGACTCTTTGCAACCCCATGGACTGCAGAATGCCAGGTTTCCCTGTACATCAACAACTCCCAGAGCCTACTCAAACTCATGTCCATTGAGTCGGTGATGACATCCAACCATCTCATCCTCTGTTGTTCCCTTCTCCTCCCACCTTCAATCTTTCCCAGCATCAAGGTCTAATGAAAAGACCTTCACTGGAAGGTGAAGTTCTTCACATTCAGTGACCAAAGTGTTGGAGTTTCAGCCTCAGCATCAGTCCTTCCAATGAGTATTCAGTACTGATTTCCTTTAGGATTGTCTGGTTGGATCTCCTTGCAGTCCAAGGTCTTCTCAAGAGTCTTCTCCAACACCACAGTTCCAAAGCATCAATTCTTCAGTGCTCAGCTTTCTTCACAGTCCAACTCTCACAGCCATACATGACTACTGGAAAAATCACAGCTTTGACTAGATGGACCTTTGTGGGCAAAGTAATGTCTCTGCTTTTTAATATGCTGTCTAGGTTGGTCATAATTGTCCTTCCAAGGAGTAAGCATCTTTTAATTTCATGGCTGCAGTTACCATCTGCAGTGATTTTGGAGCCCCCCAAAATAAAGTCTGTCACTGTTTCCATTGTTTCCCCATCTATCTGTCATCAAGTGATGGGACCGGGTGCCAGGATCTCAGTTTTCTGAATGTTGATTTTAATCCAACTTTTTCACTCTCCTCTTTCACTTTCATCAAGAGGCTCTTTCGTTCTTCACTTTCTGCCATTAGGGGGTGTCATCTTGGTCTCTTTAGCTTAGCTCAATTTGAACATTACATTATTTCATACAAATAACATGTGTTCTGATACCCATATGGTTACCAATTTATCAAAAATGCTTCTAGAATTTCAGACTCATTTTCAGGGCTCATTGTTTCTTTTTCTTTCTTTTACTAAAGTATATCCTTTAGAAGTTCCTCTAGTGAAGCTTTGTGGGTAGTCTTAGTTTTTGTTTATCTGAAAATGTCCTTATTGCCCTTGTTCTTGAAAGATACTTTTGCTGAATACACAATTTGAGTTGATGGTTATTTTTTCAGAAGATTTTAAGTCTATTTTCCACTTTATCTAGTTTCATTCTTTGACTCTGAAAACTTGACACTGAGTACAACTGTCCTTTCTTTGTAGAGAATCTATCTTACTTCCCTTAGCTGTTTCCTTTTATCAACACTATTGAGGTTTAGTTAACAAACAATATAAAGAACACATTTTATGTATATAGTCTGATGAGTTTTTGACAAATGGTTAAATCCTTCTAACCACTAGCTCAATAGATGTATAGAATATTTTTATTAAGTAAAAAAATTTTCTTGTCCATTTACAATCAATTCCACCAAACCTGTGCCCCAATTAACCACGGGTATATTTGCTTTAAATAGATTAGCTTTACCTATTCTAAAATTTCAAATGAAATGTGCAAAATCCGATTCTGATTCCCATTTCCCAGTTATTGCTGTCTTATCAAACATTCACTTGTTTCACTACCCATTTATATTCCATCATGTGAATGTACCACAATTTGCTTATGCATACACCTCATGCTGTACATTTGGCTTGTTTCCAGTACTTGGCTCTTATGAATTAAGATGCCATGAATACTGAGTGCAACTCCTTTTGTAGACACACATTTGCATTTATTTTGGTTATTTATAAGAAGTATAATTGTTGAAATATGTGGTAAGTATAAGTTTAAATTTACAAAGGCATTGCCAATGCATTTTCAAAAGTAGTTACATCATTTCACAATCTGGTCAGTGATACAAATGTTTGAGTAGCTCTATGTTTTGGTCTGCATTTAATATTGCCAATTATTTTAACTGTATCAATTCTAGTGGGTGTGAAGTGATATTGTAATATTAACTTGCATTTTCTGAGTAAATAGATAACATTGTATTTTTTTCTTGACCTTATTAAGTGTGAGTTAATTTCTGGACAATTCTGTTTCATTTACCTAACTGACTATCCTCATACAAATGCCACATGTTATAGCTTTATGGCACAGCTTCAGATGTGTGTGCATGAGAGCTCAGTCACATCAGACTCTTTGTGACCCCATAACCAGCAGGTTCCTCTGTCCAGTGAGATTGTCCAGGCAAGAATACTGGAGTGGCTTGCCATTTCCTCTTCCAGGGGATCTTCCAGACCCAGGGATTGAATCCGTGTCTCCTACAATGATAGGCAGATTCTTTACCACTGAACCACCTGAGAAATACAGCTTCAGATGAGGTTTTATATATTCTACAACCTTATTTCTTTTCAAAATTGTTCCTTCTTAAAATTATTAAGAAAGTCTTGAAGAAGTTTCATACAAATTTTAGAATACATTTAACAAATTCTAAAAGAAAAAAGTATGTTAGCCTTTTTCTAAAAGCATAAAGACAGTTTTGAATCTATAGATCAATTTTGAGAATACTGAATTCAATGCTATTGATTACAATAAAAGAGTACATATGGTGTAGTTATCCATTTATTTAGGCTTCTTTATTTTATTTATACCCAAGAAGGGTAGCACTAAAGAATGTGCTAACAACTGCACTCATCTCCCATTCTAGTAGGGTCATGCTTAAAATCTTGCATGCTAAGCTTTGACATTATGTAAACCAAGAACTTCCAGATGTCCAAGCTGGGTTTAGAAAAGGAAGGGGAACCAGAGATAAAATTGCTAACATCTGCTGAATCATAGAGAAAGCTATGTATTTCCAGAAGAACTTCTGCCTCTGTTTCATTGACTACACTAAAGCCATTGACTGTGTGGATCATAAGAAACCATGGAAAGTTCTTAAAGAGATGGGAACTTACCCATCTCCTGAGAAACCTGAATACAGGTCAAGCAGTAACAGTTAGAACTCTATATGGAATAACTGATTAGTTCAAGTTTGGAAAGGAGTACAAGAGGGCTGTCTGCTGTCACCCTGTTTGTTTAACCTATATGCTGAGGATGTCATGAGAAATGCCAGGCTGAATGAGTTACAAGCTGGAATTAAGACAGTTAGGAGAAACAACAAACTTAGATATGTGGATAACACCACTCTAATGGCAGAAAGTGAAGACACTGAAAGAGCTAGCTTAAAACTAAATTAAAAAAAAAACAAAACTAAGATCATGATATCCAACTCCATTACCTCGTGGCAAATAGAAGGGAAAAATGTGGAAGTAGTGACAAATTTCCTCTTTTTAGACTCTAAAATCACTGCAGAGAGTGACTGTAGCCATGAAATCAGAAGAAAATTGCTTTGTGTCAGGAAAACGGTGACAAACCTAGACAGTGTGTTAAAAAGCAGAGATATTACTCTGCTGATAAAGGAACATATAATCAAAGCTATGATCTTACGAGCGGTCACATTCGGTTGTAAGAGCTGGACCCTAAAGAAGGCAGAATGCTAAAGAATTAATGCCTTTGAACTGTGATGTTGTAGATTACTTCTGAAAGACCCTTGGACAGCAAGATCAAACCAGTCATTCTTAGGGGAAATCAACCCTAAATACTGGAAGGACTGATGCTGAAGCTGAAGCTCCAGTATTTTCCTTATCTGATGCTAACAGCCAACTCATTGGAAAAGTCCCTGATACTAGGAAAGATTGAGGGCAGAAGGAGAAGAGGGCATCAGAGGATAAAATGGCTGGACAGCAACACCGATGCAATGGACATGAACTTGGGCAAACTTCAGGAGATGGTGAGGGACACGGAGGTCTGGTGTACTACAGTCTATGGGGTTGCAAAGAGTTGGACATGACTGGGTGACTGAACAACATCTTTATTCTTCATTGTTTTATTCTGTCTTGGGTAAAGGGCTTGGACTTATTTAGCAATTATATTTCAAAGAATTTATGATGTTAATGGTATTTTATTGGTACAGCCCAGTATTTTTCCTAATTGATTTTTGCTACTGTCTAGAAATAACATTGTTTTTGATTGTTGACCGCTAGTCTGTGCCTTGACTAAATTTATTAATGAATTCTATTTTTATCAAGGCTTACTATCCTTGTTAATATTGCTGAATTTTACTTGCTAAAATTTTGTTGAATGTATTTATTTCTATGTAAATAGGAATATTGATCTGTAATTTTTCTTTTATTTTCATTATGTGTCAAATTTATTTATAGTTATGTTAGCCTAATAAAGTAAGCTAGAAAATGTTCATTCTTTTGTTTTCTAAAGATTTTCCGCAAAGCTTATGTTATTTCTTTCTTAAATGTCTGTGAAGATGCGCCAATGATTTCACCAATGAAATCACCTTATTCTGAAGATTTCTCCCTGGGAATATTTTTATTTATTGTTACAAATTTAATTCCTTTAACAGGAGTAATTCAGATTTTCTACTTCTTCTTGATTCAATTTTGGTAAGAGTTATATAGCAGTTGTTGAGCTTTTATGTACCTCTTTATCTGTTTTCTACATTTTACATATCCTTATTTCTTTTGTCCCTGCTCTGAATATTTCCTCTGATTCATGTTCTGATGAAAGTGTTTTCTTAAGAACTGTACAAAAAAGATCTTCATGACCCAGATTATCATGCTGATGTGATCACTAATCCAGACCCAGACATCTGGGAATGTGAAGTCAAGTGGGCCTTAGAAAGCATGACTATGAACAAAGTTAGTGGAGGTGATGGAATTCCAGTGGAGCTGTTTCAAATCCTGAAAGATGATGCTGTGAAAGTGCTGCACTCAATAT
Organism: Neotragus pygmaeus; assembly: GCA_006410875.1. NCBI lineage: Eukaryota > Metazoa > Chordata > Mammalia > Artiodactyla > Bovidae > Neotragus > Neotragus pygmaeus. Next base: position 100,354 of record SJYV01019855.1, read on the forward strand.
GCCAGCAAATTGGGAAAACTCAGCAGTGGCCACAGGACTGGAAAAGGTCAGTTTTCATTCCAGTCCCAAAGAAAGGCAATGCCAAAGAATGCTCAAACTACCGCACAATTGCATTCATCTCACATGCTAGTAAAGTAATGCTCAACATTCTCCAAGCCAGGTTTCAGCAATACGTGAACTGTGAACTCTCTNGTCAGTTTTCATTCCAGTCCCAAAGAAAGGCAATGCCAAAGAATGCTTAAAACTACTGCACAATTGCACTCAGTTCAGTTCAGTTTAGTCGCTCAATCATGTCAGACTCTTTGTAATCCCATGAATCACAGCACGCTAGACCTCCTTGTCCATCTCCAACTCCCGGAGTTCACTAAAACTCACGTCCATCAAGTCCGTGATGCCATCCAGCCATCTCATCCTCTGTTGTCCCCTCTTCCGCCTGCCACCAATCCCTCCCAGCATCAGGGTCTTTTCCAATGACTCGACTCTTCTCATGAGGTGGCCAAAGTATTGAGTTTCAGCTTCAGCATCAGTTCCTCCAATGAACACCCAAGACTGATCTCCTTTAGGATGGACTAGTTGGATTTCCTTGCAGTCCAAGCGACTCTCAAGAGTCTTCTCCAACACCACAGTTCAGCATCAATTCTTTGGCGCTCAGCTTTCTTCACAGTCCAACTCTCATATCCATACATGACCACTGGAAAAACCATAGTACTCATCTCACATGCTAGGAAAATAATGCTTAAAATTCTCCAAGTCAGGCTTCAGCAATATGTGAACCATGAACTTCCAGATGTTCAAGCTNATGTGTATAAGAGACAGATATAAAAGCTTCCACATTTTATCTGCTTTAAAAAATACACTGTATACTCCAGAATCAATCTCTCCTTATCAAAAGGTCTTAAATAGTCATGGGGAATAGATTCCCCTTATTTTATACAGCTATTGATTCCTTTATGTCTGTATTAGCAGTTATTATATACTTACTGTTTTCTTTATCTCTAAATATTTATGTGCTCTCACTGGATTGTGAAGTGTTCAGCACCAATGAACAATGTTCTATGATTTGTATTCATCACGTAATCTAGCTTTAGTGTCTTGTACACAGCAGGTATTCAATATGTGTTTATGACAGAGAATACTGTGTTGTTTATTTTGCAGAATTCAGAAAGAGTCGTATTATTGTTGTCAGCAGCAGTGTCTGTCTATCCAAATGTGTTGCCCAGTTAATCTTCTGTGAGTCTAAATGGTTCTGGCAAGTTCTGCAAAACCAGAATCATGAAAAATATAAAAAGAGTAGAAAGTATTTTGGGGGACAATTTTTTTTTAAATAAAATTATATTTTTAATGTGAGTTGAAATAAGAGTAAGTTATAGAGTTTTTCAGTTTTTCACAATATATTTAAAATAAAGTGCTCTGAACTAGCATTTCTTCCAGCCTATTTTTAAAATACCAGGGCAAATATTTTAAGTAAACTGTACACTGTATTAATTAATTATGATCTGAACAATAAATACAAGAAGTATCTTGCAGCAAAAAGATATATTTCTTTGTCCAGAGGCATTTATGTTTCTGGCAGAGGTGTTTTAGAGAATCAGGGACTTTCTGCTCAAGGGTGACTTCATTTTTGTCTTTTGACTTAGAGATTTTAAGCTCTGAAACTGACCTCCTGCTAACGCATCTGGGAGTGAATGGGTATCAGAAGCACAGCCACTTAAGACTAAAGCAATCAAAGACGTGAATTATATTGCTCTCCCTTGTACAACAGACTCAGGGTAGAAAGAAGTGTAAAGCTTATTTCATTTTTTGAACTAGGGAAAAAAAAAAAATATATATATATATATATAAATGGCCTCTAACTGGACCTTATGACCTCAGAGTTCTTCCTGACAAACTTTATTTTGACTCATTTTATACATGAGAAATATGAATTCCAATTAAAATAGCTTATCTAATTTTAGTATTGATAAGGGGCAAGATGCCATTATTGATGTGGACCTCAACTCCCCTGATTGCCAATACAGAACACTTTGTGTTAAATGAAGTTCATGGAGTATTGCTTCAACTGTTAATCATATTTGCCATTTGCTGAAAACAAAATCTCTGTAAGTAGTTACAAAGATTATTTCATCAAATTTTCAGAACAAGTGTTAGCTTTCATACTGATATACTATATATAGATGAAAAAAAAAATGTATTCCAAGAAATTGTAGTTAAAATTTTCCAAGGTCACATAGCTGTCAAGTAGGAAGGTTGAGATACAGTCATTCAGTTCAGTTCAGTTCAGTCATAAGAAAAGTAAATAGCTTATTTATTAAAAGTTTAAAATTTAAGTATATCTTAATTTGGAAATTAAATATTACATATTTAATTTGCAAATTTCTATTACCTGTATAAATAATGAAAGAAGTCCTAAAAATTTCATTATTTTGTGACAATACTGTGTTGCACACATATCTTTATCAGTCATGTGAGGTTTGCAGGAAGGGAAATTTGTTCTGAGTTAATTCTGTGGGAATACCATTTCTAAATTTATACATGCTGTAGCTGAGTGATTATAAGCAAGTAAGCTACAGAATGAGGCTTTCTTTCTCATCAGAAGAACCAGACATACTTCTAGCATATGGAAGCATTTCTGCACTACAAGTTATTCTGAGAGGGATGCACATGATTTATAAATACTGCCAAATAAAATATGCACTTCCAAATGCTAGTAATATGGCAAAATATATAGGATGGATAAAATGCCCTTCCTCACCTTATAATAACTTCCTGATGCACTTTGCAGTTGGGCCAATTCAAGTTCATCTATGACTACGCCATTCATAATCCATGTGGTCCGGGGTAAGTTACTTGATCTCTCCTGGTCCTTCTCCTTTTTCTTATCTGTAAAATGTAAGCAACAGTAACTTCTATATATGGTTGTTGTAATATTCAAGCTAGATAATATCTGTAAGGCAACTAGCCCTGTGCCTGATATCTATCATTCAAAAAGTGTTCATTCTCACCTGTCTTCAGTAAAGCTATTACATGTATTTCTCTTGCATATATACAGGAAAATCCAGGTTGAATTAGTTAACATCAGTGGTTCTAGTTTTCTTGGTAGGAATCTTTATGCCTCTACTTATGAGCAGGATTATCAACACACAAGATATAATCAACATTCATATCTCACCTATTAGGTCAGTGCAAATCCGAAAGGCATTTGATACCACCTCTGTTGGTGGATTGTGAGGAAAGCCAAGATCATAGAGCATTGGTGTATGTAAAGTGTCAAGCCCCTGCGGAGGGCAATTTGACACTGTCTGAAAAAAACTCAGAAATATATACATTCTTGGACTCAGTAATATCTGTATCTCTATATATAGATATATGGAAATTGGCTTACATGATTATGGAGGCTGAGAAGTCCCATGATCTGCCATCTGTAAGCTGCAGACCCAGGAAAGCCAGTATATAATTCAGTTTGCATTCAAGGGCTGGAGAATTAGGGAAGTCAGCGGTGTCAGTTACAGACTAAGGACTAGATAAAACCAGGTGGGGTGTCCCTGCTCACGTAGCAAGGTAGGAGAAAAGGGATCAATTCCTTCTTCTTCTGCCTTCTGTTCTATTTGGGGCTTCCATATTGGAAGAGATGATCTATTCGACTGAGTAGAATAGATCAAATGCCAATTTCAGCTAGTAACAACTTTATGCAAACTCACCCAGAAATGTTTAATCTGGGAACCCGGCAGCTAGTCAAGTTGATGGTTAACCGTCACAATGTTTATCTGTGTAAAATACATATGTAAAAAGAAAAATATCTAAATATGTATATAGATATCTCTTTATCTCTTTTCTATCTACCTATATTTATTGGAAGGACTGATGCTGAAGCTAAGGCTGTAATACTTTGGCCACCTGATGCAAAAAGCTGACTTATTGGAAAAGACTCTAATGCTGGGAAAGACTGAGCGTAGGAGAAGGTGGCAACAGAGAATGAGATGGTTGGATGGCATCATCAAATCAATGGATATGAGTTTGAGCAAGCTCCGGGAGATGGTAAAGGACAGGGAATCCTGGCATGCTGCAGTCCATGGGGTCTCAAAGAGTCAGATATGACTTAGTGACTGAACAATCTATCTACTGTAGCCCCCCCAGGCTCTCTGTCCATGGAATTCTCCAGGTGAGAATACTGAAGTGGGTTGCATCTCCTTCTCCAAGGTATCTTCCCGACTCAGGGATCAAACACATGTCTCTCGCATTGCAGGCAGATTCCTTACTGTCTGAGCCACCAGGGAAGCCCCAGCTATCTATCTATCTGACTCCAAATGGTAACAGTGAAATATATCACAGTATGAGTAGAATATATCACAGTTTGATTCTTTACCAGTTGAGCCAACAGAGAAGCCCATGAGTGGGTTGTTTAGGAGGAAAAAAATATAACTCATTTAAATTTTCTTGTTAATACAGAAAAGAATTTTGGTGAGATCCACAGGAAATGAATGGGAGTTGAAATGCATAAAAAATATGTGGGAGATAAGTGTGGGAGAAAGGAAATGGTATTTGATTATAAATGTATAGAATTTGGGGCTTCCCTGGTGGCTCAGAGGGTAAAGTGTCTGCCTGCAGTGCNCAGGAAATGAATGGGAGTTGAAATGCATAAAAAATATGTGGGAGATAAGTGTGGGAGAAAGGAAATGGTATTTGATTATAAATGTATAGAATTTGGGGCTTCCCTGGTGGCTCAGAGGGTAAAGTGTCTGCCTGCAGTGCGGGAGACCTGGGTTCGATCCCTGGGTTGGGAAGATCCCCAGGAGAAGGAAATGGCAACCCACTCCAGTATTTTTGCCTGGAGAATTCCATGGACCGAGAAGGTTGGTAGGCTACAGTCCACGGAGTCGCAAAGAGCCAGACACGACTGAACGATTTCACTTTCTTTTCTTTCTTCTTTCTTTCTATATAGAATTTGAAGATTAAAGAGAGGTAGAAAGTCAGTTGGAGGCCTCTCAAGCAGCACGCTAGAAACCAGACACCTTACCAACGTGGCCACTCAGATAGTAAATACTTTGTTTAAATCACGTGGATACAACTTAAATCTTTTAGTTTTCCTTTTTAAAAAATGAATAGTTTGAACTTCATAGTGTGTTGCGTATTATGTAAATACTTCAATTGTTTGAAAATGGGTTTATTTTTGGCACATTTTACTTTTTTTGTTTTAAATGTTTTTTATTGTGGTAAAAGTCACATAAAACATACTTTTTAAACCATACTTAACCATACACTTCAGTGGCATTACATATATTCCCATTTTTGTGCAACTCTCATTATCCTTCTCCCGAACTCTTCACCCTCACAAACTAAAACACTGACTTATTTAAGCACTAACTCCCTCTTCCCCCTCCACAATCCCCCTCCCAACACCCTTGGCAACTACTCTTGTGCTTTCTGAATCTGTGAATTTGACTAGTCTAGGTGTCTTGTATAAATGGAATCAGACAGCCCTTGTCTGCAGCCAGTAGATACTGGGATGCATTTTTAAGCGTAATATACATCCTACATATTGCACCTTCTTCAATTCCGCCCCCCCCCCCATGATATACAGTAGGGTCTCATTAGTTATCTCTTTCTGACACATGTAATGTTTATACATAACCAAATGCAAGTATTCAACTCATGAAGATAAGGTGTACATCAGGTGAGGCAATGTGTTTTTGTTTATAAAATGAGATATGTCTATAACTTGGTTAGTCCCTGCTGTGACTTTGTTGAATTAGCATTTGTTAAGTAGAGCCCAGAGGTGTTGGATGGTGAGCTTGGGTTTAGTAAAATGCCACAAAGGAATAGGAATGCCTATGTGCTCAGTCGCATCTGACTCTTTGCAGCCCGCTGGATTTTGCCACCCCATGGACTGCAGCCCACCAGGCTCCTCCTTCCTTCCATAGAGTTCTCCAGGCAAGAATACTGGAGTGGCTGGCCATTTCCTACTTCAGGGGATCATCCTGACCCAGAGATTGAACCTGTGTCTCTTGCATCTCCTGCATTGGAAGGCAGATTCTTGATCACTGTGCCACTTAGGAAGCCCCTTATTGGTCAGAAGTCTTGGAAGAAGTACTATTTAAACCTTGAGGAGGGTCACGTGGGGAGACCAAGGCAGGGTGCAGGCAGAGACAGAGAGGACCTGGGGAGAATGCCTCATTAGGGTCCAAGGGTGGAGAATTTTGGGCTTCCTGGACTAAAGCTGGATTGATCAGTTCAAACCAAAAAGAATGGGGCTCTGATAAGCACTGTGGGAGTCTTACCTAAGAAGCACACAATGGAGGGATCTGGGAGGCAGCAAGACCATTCCTCACAAAGTCCTTTGGGCAAGGATCTTGATTCCAAAGCCTGCATTGTATCCTTAACTACTTCATAATGAATACAAAGCAGAATGTGTATGTTGATATTCAAGAGTCAAAAAATATTTAAAGACGAAGCAAATCTCCAGACTTCCTTGCTGGCCCAGTGGTTAAGACTCCCGGCTTCCAGTGCAGGAGGCATGGGTTCCGGCCCTGGTCGGGGTAGCAAGTTCTCACATGCTGTGCAGCGTGGCCAAAAGGTTAAAAAAAAATCTCTAAGAGTCTGGCCATATTTTTTCGGTTGTTGTTGTTGCTGGAATATTGTTGTAACTCCTGTTCCTTAAAATAAGGTGACCATTATCTGAGATTACAGACATTTGGCCATGCTGTAGATCCTGTTCTCTGTAGTACTTGTGGGATCAACAGTGAAAGGAGGAAAATCAGTATTTAATAAGGACCACTCTGAGACTAACATGATACTAAGTATTTTTCAAGTCATTTCACTTAATGTTCACAGTCATTTAGATAATATCTGTTACCACTATGGTGAAAATTGATACAGAAAGAGGATAAGTAAGCCTCTTTAGGGCCTGTACACTGTGTTGATGGAGGAAGAATTCAAGTCTATTTTCTATTAAAGGCTTGTTTCCACCACATTTCATGATGTTCTCTATACATATACAGTAATCTTTTCTTAATTTTCTACTCAATTATAAAGACATATAAAGTATGTTTTTTAGATAAGACCCTTGAGAGTCCCTTGGATAATAAGGAGATCAGACCAATCAATCTTAAAGGAAATCAACCCTGAATATTCAATGAAGGACAGATGTTGAAGCCGAAGCTTCAGTACTTTAGCCAACCTGATGTGAAGAGGCATGTCGATGTATGGCAAAGCCAATAGAGTATTGTAAAGTAAAATAAAGTAAAAAAAAAAAAAAA
>SJYV01019855.1:107667-147620 GCA_006410875.1 Neotragus pygmaeus
AAGTGTTCTGTATTGGCAATCAGGGGAGTTGAGGTCCACATCAATAATGGCATCTTGCCCCTTATCAATACTAAAATTAGATAAGCTATTTTAATTGGAATTCATATTTCTCATGTATAAAATGAGTCAAAATAAAGTTTGTCAGGAAGAACTCTGAGGTCATAAGGTCCAGTTAGAGGCCATTTATATATATATATATATATTTTTTTTTTTTCCCTAGTTCAAAAAATGAAATAAGCTTTACACTTCTTTCTACCCTGAGTCTGTTGTACAAGGGAGAGCAATATAATTCACGTCTTTGATTGCTTTAGTCTTAAGTGGCTGTGCTTCTGATACCCATTCACTCCCAGATGCGTTAGCAGGAGGTCAGTTTCAGAGCTTAAAATCTCTAAGTCAAAAGACAAAAATGAAGTCACCCTTGAGCAGAAAGTCCCTGATTCTCTAAAACACCTCTGCCAGAAACATAAATGCCTCTGGACAAAGAAATATATCTTTTTGCTGCAAGATACTTCTTGTATTTATTGTTCAGATCATAATTAATTAATACAGTGTACAGTTTACTTAAAATATTTGCCCTGGTATTTTAAAAATAGGCTGGAAGAAATGCTAGTTCAGAGCACTTTATTTTAAATATATTGTGAAAAACTGAAAAACTCTATAACTTATTCTTATTTCAACTCACATTAAAAATATAATTTTATTTAAAAAAAAATTGTCCCCCAAAATACTTTCTACTCTTTTTATATTTTTCATGATTCTGGTTTTGCAGAACTTGCCAGAACCATTTAGACTCACAGAAGATTAACTGGGCAACACATTTGGATAGACAGACACTGCTGCTGACAACAATAATACGACTCTTTCTGAATTCTGCAAAATAAACAACACAGTATTCTCTGTCATAAACACATATTGAATACCTGCTGTGTACAAGACACTAAAGCTAGATTACGTGATGAATACAAATCATAGAACATTGTTCATTGGTGCTGAACACTTCACAATCCAGTGAGAGCACATAAATATTTAGAGATAAAGAAAACAGTAAGTATATAATAACTGCTAATACAGACATAAAGGAATCAATAGCTGTATAAAATAAGGGGAATCTATTCCCCATGACTATTTAAGACCTTTTGATAAGGAGAGATTGATTCTGGAGTATACAGTGTATTTTTTAAAGCAGATAAAATGTGGAAGCTTTTATATCATATACAATTACAACAATTTCCTCAGATTTAGTTGTTCAATTTTTATATATTCACTTTACACTCTGAATTCTACTTTTATAAAGGTATTGTTACAAAATTTTATTTCTGTATTGTTCAAAATAATATTAAATAAAATTTATAACTAAAATTAAAGATTTATGAATTAAATTTTAAAATAAAATGTAATACATTAAATATATTAACAAAATAAGGATATTGATTGCAAATTGCTGTTGGAAACAGTGGCCAATGCAGTAAGGGAATTCTTGGAAATAAAGGAAGAAATTTGCAATTATTTGCACCTAATAGGCTTGTTTCACAAAAACATCAAGAGAAACAGAAATAGACTCAGACTTAGAGAATAAATTTAAGGTTATGGGAGCGGGTAGGAAAAGGAGGGATTGTGAGTTTGGGATTGATAATGTGCACACTGCTATATTTAAAATGGAAAATCAACAAGGATCTACTTATAGCACAGGGAACTGCATTACATAATAATATGTTAACAACCAAACTGGGAAAAGAATTTGAAAAAGAATAGATACATGTATTGCATAACTGAATCACTTTTGCTGTATACTGAAAATAAAACAACACTGTTAATCACCTATATTTCAATTAAAGTAAAAAGCTAAAAAAGAAGAGAAACTCGAAAAAAATATATTTTAATCAATTAATAGAACTCACTGAGTTAGAAATTTGAATATATTGAAATATTTTCTTAAGCAAACAATAATTGAAAAAATTATGATAGGAAATTCCATTCATAAAATAAAACAAAATGTTAGAAATATTTAGGAATAATCTTAATAAGGAATATGCATACACACATTCCAATTACACTAGACTCNTTGAAATATTTTCTTAAGCAAACAATAATTGAAAAAATTATGATAGGAAATTCCATTCATAAAATAAAACAAAATGTTAGAAATATTTAGGAATAATCTTAATAAGGAATATGCATACACACATTCCAATTACACTAGACTCTATTATATAACACTGTATCTTAGTGACTGGGCTGAAGACATCAAAATGTAACTGAGTCAGGAGATAAATTGTTTTGAGAGAGATGGAGAGAAACCACAGGGAAACCAAGTGTCATCAAAAGCTGTGCCAGCCTTGTGAAAAGATCACAATACTCTTGCTGGAAAATTAAGGCGCAATTGCTCTAATGGCCTAAATCCAGTTCTCCCTTGATCTCAAGTTGCTTATTTCCTTGAACTGAAAATAAATAGCAATCTTAAGTGACCACAGTGAAAAGGTTCAGACTATTCCTGTGAATTCTAGCATTAGAGGCTTTCTAGGGAATTTTGAAACAAGGAACAAGCAGCTGAGAAATCTGAGTTTAAGGGTAAAAAAGCCTGATATTATGGGGTGGAGACATCACCCACAATCATGTATGTCGTGAAAGCATGCCTTCAGCGCCAGCTAGATTGGTAGCTGACAACTTTTTAGACAAATATTGAATAACTGCCAAGTTTATAGATGTGCCAAGAGGTGAGACTGAAGCAGAGAAAAGTTCATATAAACAGTCACTTTTCTAGCTTGTTCAGTAAAGAAAGTGTGTTTGTGTGTGCAGGAATTAGTCAAAAGCAGGTAGATCTCAAAGGAAAGAAAAACATTAATAACATATTGATTGAATTCTCACCAGCTTCATTTTAATGTGTGCAGGAGCCAACCACTATTTATTCGCTTGTTTTTTAAAAAACACGTTAATTTTACTGGAGTATAGTTGATTTACAATGTTTTCTAGTTTCAGGTAGGTGTACAGCAAAGTGATTCAGTTATACATATACATATATCCATTCTAAGATTCTTTTGTCATACAGATTATCACAAAATATTGAGTAGAGTTCTCTGTGCTGTACAGTATATCCTTGTTCACATACTGTGAGCATCCACAAATATTCTAAGCAAAAAAGATGATATAAGGGAATAAAAGAAAAACAGCAACAATACTGAAGTGAGCCAGTCCATCTAAGGATGCTTGAAATCACCACATACATAACTTCCATTGATCGTTCCAACTGCAAGAAAGACTGAAAGATAATGATATCTGTTTTAAGTAATAAAAAGGCAAAAAAGATATTGGATCAGCAAGTAGCAGTCTATCTTAACAACTTCTCATATGAAAAGGAACAGAGACTTAGAATCCTGTAACTTGCAAATAAACTTGGTTTCGAAAAACTGCATTTGGGAATCTGGTCTCAGAAATAAGTCTTTTCTTGAAACAGACTCTCCAATCAAAATATTGGAACTACATTTAGTCAATGAAACCTTCATACATAAAAGACTATAAGAAGCATTTTTAAAAAGTTCTTTTGGGAAAGAGATGAATATTAAAATGTTACTGCATTGATTTACTATGTTGCATGTGATTTTAAGAACCACAATTAACTGAATTTTAATGGTTTTAAGACAATGCATGTAGTTAAGAGAACTATTGATTTTATTTATGTGGACGATGACCTTCTAAGGTGGTGAAAGAAAATAAATGGAGACATTATCTGTTAATTGAAATTTTCATAGAATTCATCCATAAAAGAGTAGAGAAAGGTTGCCTATTTTAAGGTTGTATCTCTGATGATTATTCAGTATATTATATGATTATTAATGAAATGCATAGCTATAATGTTTCAAGTATCTTTAAATAATTATATTTCTTCAAGAAAATAAAGAAATAACCAGTAATATTTTCAGGTAATCTCAAAATCTTATCTTTTTATTTTTGTTTACACTTATATTATTCATAATTATACATGAATATAATTCTGACAGAGGAAATTTTCTGTCTCTAAATTATCTTCTGTGCTCATACAGGCAGAATAAAATTTTTTTTTTTGAGCATTTGCTTGCTAATGGCAAGGAAGTTCCTCTAGATCTGTGTATTTTAAAATTAAACAGAAGATTCCTCATAAATGCTTATTAAAGGAGAAACAATATTAATTTGAATTTTGGCTAAAATTGAACATATTTGCTCAATTATTTATATGATTCTGACAATATGTTGTTGAACTAGAGGGAAAATGGAAATAATACTCAGAGAAGGAAAGACAATCAGCTCAGAAAAGACTAGAAAATCAACCTGAGCTCAGAGCATTTTGAAAAACACATGAAATTTTATTCTATATTACCAAAGCACTTCTCATGTATACCTGCATTATTCCAAGTGTGTACTTAGTTACTCAGTCCTGTCCAACTCTTTGTGACCTCATGGACTGTAGCCTGCCAGGTTCCTCTGTTCTTGGGATTTTATCAGAAAGATTACTGGAGTGGGTTGCCAGATACTCCTCCAGGGGATCTTCCTGACCCAGGGATCTAATCTGAGTCTCCTGCATCTTCTACATTGAAGGTGGATTCTTTACCACTGTGCCGCCTGGGAAGCCCCATTATTCTAGGTATTCACACACAAAGACTAACGTGCCCTCTTTCACCATTTATCTCTGAATGGGTGGTCATTAACAAGTTTAATGTTTGTGGCAGTCAAATTCAAGGCAAATGTGGATAAATTTTTCTTTTAGTTGCCAACAGAAGGGAAAAGCAGTTTAAATAATGTCTAGGTATGAAGCAATTCATGATAAATTCAATGATAGATTTGTCAGATTTGAGAGAAGTCCACTAATGGCTAATACCTCAAAATCTGAACAATAAAAATTGAGAAGTTACAGAACAGAGTTATCATAGGATCCAGCAATCCCTCTTCTGGGCATGTGTCTGGAGAAAAGCATAGTTCAAAAAGAAACTTGCACCTCTGTCTTCATAGCAGCACTAATAGCTGCGACATGAAGACAACCTAAATGTCTATCAACAGAAGAAGGAGTAAAGATGTGGTACATGTATAAAATGGACTATTAGTCATAAAAAGAAATAAAATAATGCCATTGCAGCTACATGGATGGACCTAAAGATTATCATAGTAAGCGAAGTAGGTCAGACAAAGGTAAATATCACATGATATTGCTTATAGGTGGAATCTTAAAGAAATTATACAAGTGAACCTATTTACCAAAAAAAAAAGAAAAAGAAAAAAAACAGATTTACAGACACAGGAAACAAATACAGTTACCAAAGGGGAAACTGTAAGGAAGAGAGAATAAATTAGGAGATTGGGATTAAAATATACACACTTTTGTTGCTTAATTGCTAAGTCATGTCCAACTCTTTGCAACCCCATGGACTGTAGCCCCCAGGCTACTCTGCCCATGGGATTTCCCAGGGAAGAATACAAGAATGGGCTGTAATTTCCTTCTTCAGGGGATCTTCCTGACCTAAGGATCAAACCCATGTCTCCTGCTTGGCAGACAGTTTCTTTGCCACTGTCTGCAAGATTGTCTTTGCCACTGTCTGCAAAAGTGTCCACTGAAGTCAAAATATATACACTACTATATAAATATATAAGAGATAATCAACAGAGATTTACTGTATAACACAGGAAACTATACTCAGTACCTTGTAACAACCTATAAGAAAAAGAATCTAAAAAGAATCTATACTTCTTTCTATCTATCTTTACATATATATAAATGTATACAACTGAATCACTTGGCTGTACACCTGAAATTAACACAACACTGTAAACCACCTATACTTCAATTAAAAACTTAAAGAGAAAGCATTTATCCCTGAAAATGCCATGAGTTCAAGATTATAATTAAAGAGAAAATAAAAATTATGATACAGAAAATTCAGTTTGATGGATTCTTACCTAAGTTGGCAGACAAAAAAAGAGAGAGATGCTGTGTGAGTCACATCATTCCATTGATTAAGTAATTGGAAAATATGTTATGTTTTCATAGCATTGTTGTGAACTGTAAAAAAGTCTGAAAAAATGACACAAATCACTATTGTATTGGCCAATAAATTTTTACATATTGAATGTACAAATTTAACATAAGGCATTGAATATTTGTAGCATCCTCCTTCCCAGTCATTACTGAATACTTGGCATTATCTTTTTCAAAGTGATGGTTTTAAATTCATTAACCATTTATCTATTTGGTTGCCTTCCTTTTTTAATTGGATTTTTATTGGCTTATTGGTCAGAGTAAATTACAAATTCTTAATATAAAAATTTTTCCAGATATTTAATCTCAGTGTTGCAGTTTGCCTTTTTTTACACTCAATAGAGAATTTGGTATTTTTAAATTTTAATTATTTTCAATTTACAAACTGTCTCCTTTATGATAGATTGTTCCAATTCTGATAGCCCTAAACTCTATTTTAAATTCTCCAATCTAGTAAGCCTACCAAAAAGTTTAGGTCACTATTATCTATGCAGTCTCTGTGCGCCATGGAAAAATTGGTGCATTTCCTACATGGGAAAGACAGCATGAATTGTAGTGCTCACACTAATGAATTGTGCTCCTTTCTGGAATAAAGCATTGTTTATTCGCTAATGTTGTCAAATGAGTACTTTTAAAATTTTAAATAGATTTCATATTCTTCTCATCTTGAAAACGATATGATAAAAGATGTTTTGTTATCATCAAAAGAAAAAAGCCCTACTGTGATTTTATAAGTCAATTACATACTTTATTCTGATCATACTTTCAAGTTATTACTGTAGTAATGGTGGAAGGTATCTGTTTCCTTTATTAATTTGTGGTAGTCTAGCTTCTTGGGCTGTAGTCTACAGGGTTGCAAAGAGTTGGACACAACTGAGTGACTAACTGTCACACTAAATTAAGGATTTAAATTGTAATTCCTATCACAGTCAATAGAATAATAAAACAAAAAGTTATGACTTAAAAGTCCATAGCAAATAAATCGAACGTTAAAATAAAAACATAAATTTCCTTAATACAAAAGAAGACAGAAAAAAACAAATAGCAAGATGGTAGATGTAAGTCCCAAATTGCCTAGAATTTTCTGAAATATAAAAAAAGTGAACACTACAATTAAAAGACAGAGATGGTCAGATTGAAGGAAAAAGCAAGATACAACTACAATCTGTTCACAATAGATATGTTTTACATATATAAATATTAAATAAGCTAAAAGAAAAAGTACAAAATATATATATCATGCAAACACTAGGCATAAGAAATTAATATGTACTTTTTAATTCTTATTAAAGATGTCTAGACAAGATGTTTAACCTACATATATAGAGAAATTTTATGCCAAAGAATTAATAACTTCAGGAAAGTGACATAAAAACCTTAATTTTACATATATCTAATAACAGAGCTCCAAGACTGGTGAACAAAAAACTGACAGAAATAAAGGGTAAAATTGCCAAATTTATGTCTACATTTGAAAAATTAAATACTTCCCCTAAGTGACTGAGACAATCTATAGTAAAAATCATTAATAACAAGGAAAATTTGAACATCACTCACTATCAATCAACTTAATCAAATTGATATGTATAGGACTTTAAACATGGACATCAACAGATGGTCAACACCGAAATCAGATTGATTATATTTTTTGCAGCCAAAGATGAAGAAGCTCTATACAGTCAGCACAAAAAAGACTGGGAGCTGACTGTGACTCAGATCATGAACTTCTTATTGCCAAATTCAGACTTAAATTGAAGAAAGTAGGGAAAACTACTAGAGCATTCAGATACGATCTAAATCAAATCCCTTACAATTATACAGTGGAAGTGAGAAATAGTTTTAAGGGACTAGATCTGACAGACAGAGTGCCTGAAGAACTATGGATGGACATTATATAGGAGGCAGTGGTCAAGAGCATCCCCAAGAAAAAGAAATCCAAAAGGGAAAGATAGTTGTCTGAGGAAGCCTTACCAATAGCTATGAAAAGAAAAGTGAAAAGGCAAAGGAGAAAAGGAAAAGTGCATTCATTTGAATGCAGAGTTCCAAAGAATAGCAAGGAATGATAAGAAAGACTCCCTCAGTGATCAGTGCAAAGAAATAGAGGAAAACAATAGAATGGGAAAGACTAGAGATCTCTTCAAGAAAATTAGGGATACCAAGGGACCATTTCATGCAAAGATGGGCACAATAAAGGACAAAAATGGTATGGACTTAACAGAAGCAGAAGATATTAAGAAGAGGTAGCAAGAATACACAGAAGGACTATACAAAAAGATCTTCAAGGCCCAGATAATCATGAAAGTTTGATCACTCACCTAGAGCCAGATATCCTGGAATGCAAAGTCACTTGGGCCTTAGGAAGCATCACTATGAACAAAGGTAGCGGAGGTGATAAAATTCCAGTTGGGCTATTTCAAATTCTAAAAGATGATGCTGTGAAAGTGCTGCATTCAATATGCCAGCAAATTTGGAAAACTTTACAATGGCCCCAGAACTGGAAAAGGTCAGTTTTCATTCCAATCCCAAAGAAAGGCAATACCAAATAATGTTCAAACTACCACACAATTGCACTCAATCACAGACTAGCTGTATATGTCACCCTGCTTATTTAACTTGTATGCAGAGTACATCATGTGAAATGCTGGGCTGAATGAAGCACAACCTGATTGTTGGGAGAAATATCAATAACCTCAGATATGCAGATGACATCACCCTTATGGCAGAAAGTGAAGAGCTAAAGAGCTTCTACTTTTTTTTTTTTTTAAGGGGAATTTTATTTATTTTTATTTTTTTTACTTTATTTTACTTTACAATACTTTATTGGCTTTGCCATACATCGACATGAATCCACCACAGGTGTACACGAGCTCCCAA
Source organism: Neotragus pygmaeus (assembly GCA_006410875.1). Classification (NCBI taxonomy): domain Eukaryota; kingdom Metazoa; phylum Chordata; class Mammalia; order Artiodactyla; family Bovidae; genus Neotragus; species Neotragus pygmaeus. The sequence continues at coordinate 116,543 of SJYV01019855.1, forward strand.
TCCTNTTGAGTTTCTAGAGAGCACATTGGAAGTACTGAGAGTCCAGGAAAGGATGTAGAATCAGGTCAACTTGAATATGAGGGTAGAAGTCCTGGTTGGTGATGAGAAATGACTGGGGAAGCTTGGACTTTTCCTGATGATTAAGGAAAACAGAATTAGTTGGCATTATAGTACGGAGTATTGTTTTAATGGATAATGAGTTTCAATTCTTACCTGAGACTAGTTTCTCAGGCAGTTTGTAATGTTATGGCTGGAAATGCCAGTAAGTGAGGAAGGGTAGGGTAGCATCTCTCCTGGAGTATGGCTAGCTCTGCTGAAAGTGTTGTGGAAGCCAGCTTAGGGTCTCTGGGACAACTCTGTAGAGAGAGAATGATTTTATGAAGTGTGTCCTTTTGTGAGTGAATGAGTGAGTGTGTGTGTGTGTTTATGTGCCTTCCTCTTCACTTAACAAATATATTTTGTCTATTTTTCATGTGCCAGATTCTGTGTTATGTGCTGGGGAAATAATGATGAGCATAACTGACATACTTCCTTTCATGTTACAATTATTCCTTTTATCTTCAGTGTGGCCTGGATCAATTTCAAAATCTACCTGTAAGCTAAAATCCTTAACCAATAACTTGTCTCTTAAAAATGCTACATTCCTAACTTTAATCTCATTTTAAACTAATTTTAGAAAATATAATCCCCAAATAACATCTAAGAATTTACAATCTGTGAACACTAAATTCTTATTTTAAAAGTGTCTGGTAGTCATTTAGTTTCCCACTAAATTTTATGTTTAACATAAAGTCAATTAGCGCTTCCCTGGTGGCTCAGATGGTAAAGAATCTGCCTGCGATACAGAGACCCAGGTTTGATTCTTAGGTCAGGAAGATCCTCTGGAAAAGTGAATGGAAACCCACTCCAGCATTCTTGCCTGGAGAATCCCATGGAGAACCTCAGGGGAACCTGGTGGGTTACAGCCCGTTGGGTCACAAAGAGTCTGACATGACTGAGTGACTTTCACTTTCACTTTAGTGAGATGTTAGGTTTCATACATATGGTTTCTCTTAGCATTATGTTTCTTAATTGTCTGTAAAATCTTTGCACAAAAAAAGGTTCTGTTGGTTAATAAGAAAAAATGAAATCCTGTTTAGAGATTGTGATTTATAAATAAAAAGACATTTATCTTACTTTCCTTTAGCTCCTGTAGAAAAGCTAATTCAACAGCTTAAAATATTCCCTCTTAGTACTTAATCCTTAATAAATTGACTTAAGAAATTTTCTGCTTGATATAATAACCTTCCAAGAGACAGAATTGCTTAATATTTTAATTGCCATTAACAACATAATTTCAAAACTAAACATCCTAAAATATTAAAATTATACCTTGGCTTTTTGAAAAAAAATAACAAAATTCTTCTGACCATTAATTCTGAGATTTTACACCAACCTTATAGGGTATTCATAATTGAATGAAGGCTGAGAATCATAATCCTTAATTATAAGAAGTGCTTCAGGTTCACAACAATATATAAAAGGGAAATTTTTTTCAACAAATCTTTTCTCTACAGACTCTGAAACATATTCTATTATAGATTTATGCCATCATTAGTATTGAAGAATAAACATGCAAAAATAAGCAAAGAGTAAACTGGATTATTCATAATCTTCAATTTCTCATCAAAGTTTTGCAAATCAAGAAGAAAAACTGAAGACATTTCAAGATCTCTTTCTTCTAATATGGCAAAGAACGGGTGCATCAGGCATGTCAGACTTACAAGGAAAGGATGCTAGAGACATTTGTGGTAAATTGGATGTGATCCAGACCACAATGACCTCAATTGAAATTGAAAAATTCACAGGAGACTGATTACAGAAGTAGGAAGTTAAAGATATGGAAATTACACTTGATAGACATGACACAATTTTAGCTAAAAATGAGAGCACTAAAAGCTATAGAAATGGAAAGTGATGGCCTGGAACACAAGCGAGTAGCATGCAGCATCCAGGGCTTTTTTCTCAAAATAGGGATTTTTTAATTGTACAGAAAAATAATTATTATTGCCCAATTTAATTGCTCACTGAAAAACCAATGTTGTGTACCATCACAATATGTGGAACTTTAGAAACATCTGAAAACGCTTCACCAATTAAAATGCATGAGGATAAGTTTCAAGAACTTTCTTTACTTGTAAAACTATACAGTTGAATGCTAATGAGAGAGGAACATGAAAGAATTTAGTTCACAAGTTAGCACTATTTGCAAATGTTAGATGCTCTATATTCTGAAAATATTTGTGATTTGGAGGTGAGCTCCACTTTAGATTATTAACTCCTTGAAAGTGATAACAAATTCTTACATAAGTTTTTAACACTCACTCTCTAAACATCTCTGGCAATTGTTTTTCACTCTAGAAGCAATAACGTTCCACCCTTTCCATTTGGCTTTTAATTGTCTAAATGCTCAGAAATTCACCCAGAGCTTATCTGTATTTACTCTTTTTCATGATGATCTCATTGTATCTTGTGGACTTTTGAGCTCAAGAGTTTATGTGCAACAGTATACAAAAGACTTCGATATTATTACATGGAAATCAAATATTCAATACATAACTCAGAGTTGATGTTGCCAAAACAGAATAGTATTTTTCCTCATCCCTCAAACCTCCTAGCTCCAAGATTTCCCCTTTTTGATATAAAGCATCACCCTCCAAACACCAGGGAGAAGACTCTGTCACCTTCAGTATTTCTCTCTCACACCTCACATTCTGTTTCTTAGCATGTCAGTCCTCTCAGCTCTGCCTTCAAAACCAGTATATTAAACTCAGCTCCTCACTCTCTCTTCCTGGTACAACACTTCTTGTAGGATGCTATGGATCACTGACTTTCAAATGCAAACAATAAATTTACCACAAGGAAAGTCAAAGTTTCTGCCTAAAGACCTAAAAACTTAGTTCCATTTATTTTAAATGTGTTTATTCAGCAGTTACATTCCAGGGATTGTGGAAATAAAATGAATATGACACAATTTAATTTTGTATTTACTCAAACTTATATAAATTTACTTCATGAAAGCCCTGTTGAAATCATTTTGCATGTATTAACTCTTTTAATCTTCACAGTGAACTTTAAGGAACATGCTGTCACCGTCAAATTAAATTTCACAGATGGGAAAACTGAGCTCAAAGGGATTCTGAAATTTCCCAAAGGCACGTAGCTGATACACAGCAGAGCTAAGACTTGAATCTGAGCATCCTGGCTTCAGCTCTCAAGCAGTTCACCAACGTACTGTGTTCTCATTGTCCCCAAACACACAGCCAGTGGGGGAAGTACAAGAAAAATTTTAGTGTATAAAACAATGCATTGAGGTTCAAGAAGCAGCAGATATATGCATACATATACCTGATTACATTACTTTGCCAACAAAGGTCCATCTAGTCGAGGCTATGTTTTTTCCAGTGGTCATGTATGGATGTGAGAGTTGGACTGTGAAGAAAGCTGAGCACCAAAGAATTGATGCTTTTGAACTGTGGTGTTGGCCCTGGGATTTCTTTGGAAGGAATGATGCTAAAGCTGAAACTCCAGTACTTTGGCCACCTCATGTGAAGACTTGACTCATTGGAAAAGACTCTGATGCTGGGATGGATTGGGGCAGGAGGAAGAGGGGACGACAAAGGATGAGATGGCTGGATGGCATCACCAACTCGATGGACAAGAGTTTTAGAGAACTCCGGGAGTTGGTGATGGACAGGGAAGCCTGGCATGCTGTGATTCATGGGGTCGCAAAGGGTTGGACACGACTGAACTGAACTGATAGTTGATTCACTTTGTTGCACAGCAGAAACTAACACAACATTGTAACATGATTATACTCCAATAAAAATAAATTTTAAAAAATGAAAAAGATAACGCATTGAAAAAGTCATGGCCAACATGCTACAGAAACACTCAAGTTGTTGTTTTGTTTTTGCTTTTGTTTTAAAGTGGGTAATATTTCTAGGGTTTCTCTGCTAGCTCAGATGTTAAAGAATTTGCCTGCATTGCAGGAGACATAGGTTTAATCCCTGGGTCAGGAAGATCCCCTGGAGAAAGAAATGGCTATCCACTCCAGAACTTTTGCCTGGAGAGTTCCATGTACAGAGGAACCTGGCAGGCTACAGTCCTTGGGGCTGCAAAGAGTTGGACATTGCTGAGTGACTAACATATGCACACATATTTTGTAACTTCAGATAAACTGAAAGACATTCAGTGAAAAGGAAATAGTATGAGAAAAACTGAGAGGGAACAACAATTGTCTTAGCACCAAATTTCACTTGACAATGGGAATTAGATTCATTTTCCCATTTAAAGTTTGTTTGTTTAGTACCTCCTGCAGGGCAAGTCTCATCTGGGCAGAAGGGAGCCAGGATGCATTAAGCCCCTGATTTTAGATTTGAGAAGGAGGAGAAAGAAAATAATCACTTAGACAAAGATATTCTGAGAGTAAAGAATGATATGGATGAAATAAATGGGATGAACTAACAGAGGGAGGCACATGAGGGAAAAGCACTACTGTGAGAAGAAAATACCTATCCCAGAGGCCACGAGGCAGGGGTAAGATTGTTGGTTCTGGGATTGTGATGAGTATCATTGTACTTGAACATAGAACTGTGAGAATCATGCAAGATGAAATCTGGGTGTAGTCAGCTCCTTTTTTTTTTTTTTTTAATTCTGATTATTTATTTATTTATTTTATCTATTTAATTTTTTAATTTTTTTTTTAATTTGACTTTACAATACTCTATTGGCTTTGATAGACAGCCTTCAAGGTCATGGTGAGGAGTTTTCAGGTGACTCTGAATGTCATAAGAAACCTTTGCAGAGTTGAAACAAAAAAGTAACACAATTTGTTTTATATTTTGAAACATGAGGCTGCCCCTTACAAGCACAGAATCTATGTTACAATACCCATGGGTCCACACCACTTACCTTCTTTGCCCTGAGATCCAGACTAAAGCTTCCCAGGTGGTACTAGTGGTAAAGAACCACCCTGCAGTGCAAGAGGCTTAAGAGAGGTGGCTTCAGTTCCTAGGTTTGGGAAGATCCCCTGGTGAAGGGCATGGAAACCAACTCCAGTATTCTTACCTGGAAAATCCCAAGGAGAGAGGAGTCAGACACAACTGAAGCGACTCAGCACACACCCACCCCAGACTGAAGGAACAAGCCCTGTCAAGGGCGTCGCTGCTCTAGCAAGAAAAGAAAAATAGTGATGGTACCACCACCACACGATGCTCTTAAAAGACCCTTCTCTTTTAAGAACCCCTCAAATAAAAGGCATGACACACATCACTTTTATTCACATTCTAATAGGCAAAGTGACTCATTTGGCAAAGTCTAAAGCATGGGGAAAGGAAGTGTACATAATCCTTTACAGGGAGGGGCAATGAATAATTGGGGAAGTTAAAACAACCTACTACAATCATAGTTGCTGTAAAGAATTTTAGGGCCTAAAAATGGAAAATTCGACTTTGGGTGGAAGCAGTGAGCCAGGTTGCAAGAAATCTAGGCAAAAGCTGACTTTGACGTGACAGTAGAGGAAATAGAGAGAAGTAGAGATTTGGGATACATTGTGATGGCCAGGTTCATAGGAGTTAATGATGGATTGAACAAGGATAGGCTGTGAGAGGCAGAGAAGAATGAAGGATGACTCATATTTATAACAGAGGCTGAAGACTTGCAGTAGTTGGCACCATCTAATAAAAGAATAATGAACAAAGCATTCGTATTTTTATTTTCAGATCCCCCTCTTGTGATATACACATGCAGAACTATCCACCCCAAAATGAGATGGAGCTTCTAACCTACCAGACATACATATATATTTTTTAAAAGATTAAAAAATAATAATAAAAATCATGTTGTCAAGAGTACAAAGACACTTTCACATAAGCTTGAAGGAAGCACAAATTAATCTAATATTCTAGAATACATCTGACAGTACAAATTAAGAGTTATGAAATTTATCAATTTTTTGCTCCAAAGATTTATATTACTAGGAATCTATCCTAGACAAATAGATACTAATGGAATCTCCCTCATAGCATTGTGAGTATTCATTGAATTCACACAAGTAGAACTCTTAAAAGAGTGTGCCACATAGTAAATGTTTATCAAATGCTAACTATTATTTCTTTTGCATTTATATAAATAATAGTGGGTATAGTTTTTAAAACCAGGAATTAAATATTTAAACATTTAAAAACTCATGAAAATCTTTTTTTATTAATTTAATTTATTTATTTTACTTTACAATATTGTATTGGTTTTGCCATACATTGACTTGAATCCTTGAGTGTACCTGTGTTCCCCATCCTGAACGCCCCTCCCACCTCCCTCCCCATCCCATCCCTCTGGGTCATCCCAGTGCACCAGCCCCGAGCACCCTGTATCCTGCATCAAACCTGGACTGGCGATTCATTTCACATATGATATTTCACATGTTTCAGTGCCATTCTCCCATGTCATCCTGCCCTCACCCTCTCCCATAGAGTCCAAAAGACTGTTCAATATATCTGTGTCTCTTTTACTGTCTCGCATACAGGGTTTATTTTTATTTATTTTCCACATTTTCTGAAATAAGCATATATTATTTTCTTAAGTCTAGGTACAAGTTAAAGCTCAGACCACATGACAGAACAGGGTCATTTTTTAACTTGAATACGTGAGTCTATTGCAAGGATTTCGTTGAACATGCAGATATAATAATCTACTGCAAGAAAATGTCAAAGTATATAATCTGGGGGGTTAGGGCTTTAATATATAAATTTGCAGGGGACTAGAGGTAGGCACAAATATTCAGTTCATAACAAATAAGAAATGCAAGAAACATTTTCTACAAGCTTGACTTTCAATGCCGAACTCATAATTTAATGAGATTAGCAGAACTCTCCAATCTCATTTTCTTCAGTTCTGAAAACTTTGTCTTAGTTTCCAAGATTTAGTGTTATAGCACTAAGGTTGACGCCACTTGTGATGGATCTTCTGTTTATACATTGTATTTCTGAGACACTTGCCTAACCCTTTCACATGACCCATGATAGTCTCTGTTATAGTTGGGTCATGTTCAGAATATGCAATATTTTGCAAGACAATAATCATGTCTGCTCAGGGTGATCCCAATTGTCCCAAAGTATTGTTGAAAATAGTGACATATATTCCCTCCTTTTTAGGGGCTCTTGGGACCCATGGATCTTTCTTTTCCCTTGTGCAAAACTGAGGCAAAATCTTTTGCAAGGACCTCTTCAAAGCTTGGTGTCTACCCATCCCATGAATCCATTTTATTATGTCATTCACATATCTAAGACAAGATTTTGGAGGCAAAGTATGCATTTTTATTTTCTGCTTTGTTACAGACTCTTCCCTAAGGTATTAGCTCAGGATACACTGCCAGCTTAAAGATATGGAATGAAAAATTTTAAACATAGTGAGAAAAATTCTCAATGTAAATGAACACCTCAAAATTGGAGAAGGAAATGTTTTTCACTGGATTTGGCAATAAGGGCACTGTTGGTACTTCAGAGAGAAATGTTTTAGTGGAATGATTATGCTGGAAGGCAGAGTTCAATCGGTAGAAATTTGGATGAGATATAATAAAATGGAAATAGCAAAGAAATGGAAGAAATATGGCTGTGAAGAGAAATAGAAATATAGTGTTAAATAGAGGGAAATAAGGGGTTCATAGAAAAAAATTACTTGTAATGTGCAACAAAACTGTTATTTATTAACATTGGATAATGTATTTTCTATACAAAAAAATCACATCATCTCATGTGCATTGTACAACTATTTTAACAATTGTCTCTTTTATCACAGAGGGAAAATAGTCTAAAGTCAGCACCACCCAGAATAAACATCTTGAATAACCTCACTCTGAACAGCAACATGAAATTGATTTTTTTTTTTTTCAAGAAAGCCTGTCTTTCAAGCAAAAACCTAATGGACAAAAGATGAATCAACTACCTACTTGTCTCATCTAATTGTTTAATTTAAGAAGGAAGCAATGACTCTGAGTGGTAATTCACAAAGATTTATATGTTAAAATATGCTGAGAAACTACTCCAATGTCCTTCCCATGCCCAGCTTACATGAATCAGTTAAGAATATGTCACAATGACTTCCCTCACCTTCTTTAAATTTATTCCTCTCTTACAGAACCTCAGAGAACTGAAAAATACATATACATTTTGTCTGTGAAGCACATAATGTTTATTAAGTGTATTACAAAGTGGAGTGAATTCCACCAATCTGGCAATTTTGTAATTGTAAGAAATTTTAAGAGTTGTGGTGTATTTCATGATATAACATTTTCTTCTTAAGGAACTCAACAATTCTTTCATGAATTAATTTGTGTAATAAACAGAGATAAAGAACATATAGTTTAAAACAGAGTTCCTTTTAATTTGTCATAAAAGCTATTCTTAAAACTGACACATTGTAATAAAACTTAACACTAAGACTAGTAGTACTTTATTTGATATATTCAGAATCAATATGTATGAGTAACAGAGTACAAAACTTACAGCCAGTAATGCTGAATGATACACTAATACAATTGATTCAATAATACAATTGATTTTTTGTGACTAGTTGAAAATATGATAAGATAAACAATATTATCCTTCTGGGTTCTAGTGAGACTTCTAATTTTAGGATGAGAGCAAAGAGATTTTATAATAAAAAGAAATTATGTCACAAGCACAATAAAAAGCAACAAGATAAATTTATTAATATGTACCTCTATTATATGACAAATAGTGAGCTAACAAAATCAATGCAAATCCAAATGTGGATCACAACAAACTGTGGAAAATTCTTCAAATGATGGGAATACCAGACTACCTTACCTGCCTCCTGAGAAATCTGCATGTAGATCAAGAAGCAACACTTAAAACCAGACGTGAAACAACAGACTGGTTCCAAATTGGGAAAGAAATATGTCAAGGCTATATATTGGGACCCTGCTTATTTAACTTATATGCAGAGTACATCATGTGAAATGCCAGGCTGGATGAAGCACTAGCTGGAATCAAAGCTGCCAGGAGAAATATCAATAACCTCAGATACACAGATGATACCATCTTATGGCAGAAAGCAAAGAAGAACTAGATAGAGGAGAGTGAAAAGGTTGGCTTAGAATGCAACATTCAAAAAACTAAGATCATGGCATCCAGTCCCATCACTTCACGACAAATAGATGGGGAAACAATGGAAACAGTGAGAAACTACTTTTGGGGCTCCAAAATCACTGCAGATGGTGATTGCAGCCATGAAATTAAAAGACGCTTACTCCTTGAAAGGAAAGTTATGACCAACCTAGATAGCATATTAAAAAGCAGAGACATTACCAGAGACATTATATTGCCAATAAAGGTCCGTCTAGTCAAGGCTATGGTTTTTCCTGTGGTCACGTATGGATGTGAGAGTTGGACTGTGAAGAAAGCTGATCGCCAAAGAATTGATGCTTTTGAACTGTGGTGTTGGAGAAGACTCTTTAGAGTCCCTTGGACTGCAAGGAGATCCAACCAGTCCATTCTAAAGGAGATCACTCCTGGGTGTTCATTGGAAGGACTGATGCTAAAGCTGAAACTCCAATACTTTGGCCACGTGATGCAAAGAACTGACTCATTGGAAAAGACCCTGATACTGGGAAAGATGGAAGGCAGGAGAAGAAGAGGATGACAGAGGATAAGATGGTTAGGTGGCATCACCATCTCCATGGACATAAGTTTGAGCAAGCTCCAGGAGTTGGTGACGGACAGGGAAGCCTGGCATCCTGCAGTCCATAGGGTTACACAGTCAGACATGACTGAGTGACTGACCTGACTGGCTGTTGGAGAAGACTCTTGAGAATCCCTTGACTGCAAGGAAATCAAACCAGTCAATATTAAAGGAAATCAACCCTGAATATTCATTGGAAGGGCTGATGCTGAAGTTCCAATACTTTGGCCACCTGATGGGAAAAGCTGACTCATTGGAAAAGACCCTGATGCTGGGAAAGATTGAAGTCAGGAGGAGAAGGGGACAACAGAGGATGAGATGGTTGGATGGCATCACTGACTCAGTGTACAAGAGTGCGAGCAAACTCAAGCCTGTCATGCTGCAGTCCATGGGGTTGCAAAGAGTTGGACACGACTAAGTGACTAAACAACAAAAATTTTCTCTTTGGAGAAATGTCTCTTCAGTTATTCTGTCCATTTATTAATCAAGTTGTTTTCTTAAGGTCAAGGTGTATGAACTATTTACATATGTTGGGTATTACTCCCTTATTGGTCATAGCATTTGCAAACATTTCTTCTCATACAGTAGTTTGTCTTTTTGCTTTGTTCAATAGTTTCCTTTGCTGTGAAAAAGCTTTTAAAATAATTAGGTCCCACTTATTTATTTTTGCTTTTCTTTCCTTGACTTTAAGAAAAAGACCCCTCAAAATATTGCTGTGATTTATATCAAAGAATGTCCTGCCTATGTTTTCCTTTACGAGTTTTATGGTTTCTGATCTTCCATTTGGCTCTTTAATACATTTTGAGATCATTTTTGTATATGGTATTAGAAAACATTTGAATTTCAATGTTATACATGTAGCTGTTCTGTTTTCCCAATATCATTTATTGAAGAGACTATATTCTTGCATCCTTTGCTGGGGATTAATTGACCATAGGTGTCTAGGTTTATTTCTGTCTCTTTATCCTCTTCCATTGATCTATTTGTCCATTTCTGTGCCTGTACTATACTCTTTTGAATACTGTATCTTTGCAGTATAACCTGGAGTCAGGAAGTACAAATGCTCCAGCTTTGCTCTTCTTTCTCAAGATTGTTTTGGCTATTTGGAATCTTTTGCCTTTCCATATAAATTTTAAAATCATTTGTTCTAGTTCTGTGAAAAAAATGATGTTTTAAAATTAAGTAAAATAAACACTAAATGCTGGTTGATATAGATTATGATATATAGGTAGACCCGGGTGTCCCACATTGCAGGTAGATTATCTACCACATTGTAGAGCCACCAGGGAAGTCTAGATATAGAGACACAGAGAGAAATATCATTAGCTAACAAATACTAAATCAGTTTAAATAAAAAGTTAACAGTTTCTTTTTAATAAAAGTCAATGGGGTCATGATTGCAAAGTATATATTCAGCTCACTGGTTAACAAGTCACTTTTTAAATATTTCTTCTTTGATTTCTATCTTTCATTCCTGATGATTAATATCTCCAAAATGCAGACAAAACTTAAACCTGATCATTTTAATGCTGATCAGTACTTCTCACTCCCAATGAGTAAGAAGAGCTACATAAACTCATGATTAAATTGTGTTTCCCCATTATTTCACTCTGAATCATTATCAGTATGCCATATGCCTCCCTTTCCCTAAAATGAAAATGAACAATTATTAGAACTTCCTAAAGAATATATCTCTACATTAAATACATAGATATTCATTAATAAATAGGTGTTCATGTTTATTCCTGTTTCTAAGGAAGCATCATTTTCTCTGATTTCATTTTTCTCTTCCTTTTTAGAACTCTTTTTCATATCTATATTTTATGGAAGTATAGTTGGCCTACAATATTTCAAGTGCATAGCAAGGTGATTCAGTTATACATGCTGCTGCTGCTGCTGCTAAGTCGCTTCAGTCGTGTCCGACTCTGTGCGACCCCATGGACGGCACCCCACCAGGCTGCCCCATCCCTGGGATTCTCCAGGCAAGAACACTGGAGTGGGTTGCCATTTCCTTCTCCAGTGCATGAAAGAAGTGAAAGTGAAGTCATTCAGTCATGTCCGACTCTTAGCGACCCCATGGACTGCAGCCCACAGGCTCCTACATCCATGGGATTTTCCAGGCAAGAGTACTGGAGTGGGGTGCCATCACCTTTGCCACACATATTCTTTCTGAAGTTATTTTCTATCATAGGTTATTACAAGATATTGACTAGAGTTTCCTATGCTATACAGTAACCATGGTTGCTTGGTGAATATCTATTTTTTATTTAGAAATCTAGCATTCTATTCATACTAAGTCAGACAAGTAGAATCAAAATGTCATTTTTTTTAGTTAGGTAAATATTCATAAGTTTTTAAAACTATATTTATTATACATATTTATATATATGTATACAAAAGCTTTTCTACTATATGTCAGAAAAGCTTGAGGAAGAACATTAAGAAAAAAAGAGAGAGAGAAGAATAAATTGGAGAACACAAACTAAATGAAATGGGATCACTGAATATGAAATAAAAAAAGTGAAACAAACTAGATAAAAGTAAAAGATCATCATATAGTCCAGTTGTTTTTAAACATGATTGCTCATTACAAACATATCTGAAGCTCTGGAGAAAAAAAAAAAACAATACCTGAACATTTGTATTTTTCAAAAAATTTCCTGGTAATTCTGATATGAATCTGGATTTTAAAAAGTGATTATGGGTTTTTCTATTAGATTCTAGTTTTGGTGATATAGAGTTCCATCATTTTTTGGTTGAACAACATGATATGATGGAGTTAAATGAGTAATAGCTAGATAATCACAATAGTAAAATATGTTTATCAGTTTTCACAATTAATAGCCAGACAAAAGTAAGAGATAATTACAACTGCCAGCCACAATGAGAACATGATCAACTTAATATAAAATAAGTGCATACAATTTGGGGGGAGTCAAGCAGAGTGATAAGTGCAAGTGCATACATGCACCTGTTTTTATCCACCCAGCCAGTCTATGTCTTTTGGTTGATGTATTTAATCCATTTACATTTAAGGTAATGATTTATATGTATGATCATATTATAGTTTTCTTAATTGCTTTGGATTTATTTTCTGTAGGTCTTTTCCTTCTCTTGTGTTTCATGCCTAGAGAAGTTCCTTTAGCATGTGTTGTAGAGATGGTTTGGCGGTGCTGAATTCTCTTAACTTTTGCTTGTCTGGAAAACTTTTGATTTCTTCATCAGATCTAAAGGAGACAATGTATGGTGAAAGCCACTACAATATTGTAAAGTAATTTTAGCTTCCAATTAAAATAAATAAAAAATATATTTTTTAAATCTGAAGAAAAGTCTTGATGGATAGATTGTTATTGGCTGTAGGTTCTTCCCTTTCATTACTTTAAATATATCATGCCATTCCCTTCTGTCTTATAGAGTTTCTGTTGAGAAATCAGCTGGCAGCCTGATGGGAGTTCTATTGTATGTTGTCATTTTTCCTTTGTTGCTTTTAATGTTTTACATCTGTCTTTTTGTCAGTTTGGTTACTATGTTTTGTCAGTTTGATTCCTGCTTGGGTTTATCCTGCCTGGGACTCTGTGCTTCCTGGGCATGGCTATTTCCTTTCCCATGTTTTGGAAGCTTTCGGCTATTACCTCTCCAAATATTTTCTCAGGTCCTTTCTCTCTTTTCTCCCTCTGGGACCCCTATAATGCTAATACTGGTGTCTTCAATGCTTTCCCAGAGGTTTCTTAGGCTGTCTTCATTTCTTTTCATTCTTTTTTTCTATATTCTGTTCTGCAGCAGTGATTTCCACCATTCTGTGCTCCAGGTCATTTATTCATTCTTCTGCCTCAGTGATTCTGCTATTGATTCCTTCTAGTGTATTATTCATCTCTGTTTGTTTTTAATTTAGTTCTTCTAGGTCTTTGATAAACATTTCTTGCATCTTCTCAATCTTTGCCTTCATTTCCTTCATGAGATCATGGACTATCTTCACTATCATGATTCTGAATTCTTTTTCTGGTAGGTTGACAATCTCCACTTCACTTAGTTGTTTGTTTGTTGTTTGTTTTTTTTGGGGGGGGTGTTTATCTTGTCCATTCATCTGGGACATAACTTTCTGCTTTTTTTCATCATGATTGACTTTCTGTAATATGGTTTTTGTTTTAGCTGTTATGAGACTGTGCTTATTCTTGCTTCATCTGTCTGCCCTCTGATGGCTGAGGCTAAGAGGCTTGTGTAAGCTTCTTGATGGGAGGGACTGGTGATGGGAAAAACTGGTGAGCAGAGCCTTGCTCAGTAAAGCTTTAATCCAACTATCTTCTGCTGATGGGTGGGGTTACACTCCCTCCCTGGTACTTGTCTGGCCTGGGGTGACCCAGCCCTGGGGTCGGGTTATGAATCCAAAAGTGATTATGCCAAGGGAGACCTTCCAGTGCCCCTGTCCCTGTGGTGACCCCCTGCTGACCCATGCCTCCACAGGAGGTCCTTCAACACTAGCAGGTAGTTTTGGTTCAGTCTCCTATAGGGTCACTGTTCCTCTCCTCTGGGTCTTGGTGGATGCAAAATTTTGCTTGTGCCCTCCAAGACTGGAGTTTCTGCTTCCCCCAGTCTTCTGGAAGTCCTATAATCAAATTCCACTGGCCCTCCTGGCCACATTTCCTAAACTCCAAGTCCCTCAGTTGGATCCCCAGGCTGGAAAGCCTGATGTGGGACTTTCCACGTCACAACAATGTTCACAACAATGCAAGAACTTCTTTGGTATTATTATTCCCCAGTCTGTGGGTCACCCACCTAGCCAGTACAGGATTTGATTTTATTGTGATTGAACCCTTCTACCATCTTGCTGTGGCTTCTTGTCTTTGGACATGGGGTATCTTTTAATTTCATCAATTCTACCGAACTCTAACCAGGGTTTAAAACAATATAAACAGGCATGCACTATGTGGATCAGCCAGCCTAATTCAAAAGAAATCATTTAAAACAGAGGTGTATGATGTGATAAAATTTTGTATTACCTGTTTTATTTTATATTTATGTAGCATTGGTGATCAAATGAATGACTGTCTTAATCCAACAGAATCTAATTCACTCTTTATCTCTAGACACTGTCTATATTTTCTAGATATATTTTGTTAAAGAAAATAACAAATTAATAAAGTGAAGATTGTTTTAATTCATAAAATATGCTGCATATCTTGTCCCTTATTGCTTTCTCTATTACCTAAATCCTTTACATTCCATTTAGGTCATAAAGTAGTAATTATTTCACATCATGGGTTCTTTTCTTCTGGCCTATACTTTATCCATTTCCACCTTTTTTTTTTTTTAACTTTTGCACTAATTTCCGAAATTTTAGACCCTACTTGATAAATCGTTTTGTCAATGCAATATATTTTAATGTTCAACTTAATCTATGGAATTAACCTTCATAAATATTCTGCAATAACAGAGGACATATTTAACATTTAGCACATTGGAACCTTGAATCTTGAGATGGCTGTAAACATAATACAGACACACACTGGCAACAAAATGCATTATAGCCCATATGACACAATTACTGAACCTGTGGTCTATCCTGGGAACTGCAATTACTGAGCGCACGCACCTCAACTACTGAGCCCATGCACTGCAACTATTGAAGCCCTAAGGTTTTAGACCTTCTGCTCTGCAACAAGGAAAGCCACCACAATTAGAAACCCATACACTGAAAGGAAAATGTAGCCCCCATTTACTGCAACTAGGAAAAAGCCCACGTGGAAACAAAGACACAGCCCACCCAAATAAATAATTTGTTTTTTTAATGTATTACAAAGTCAGGCAAGACTATAGCACGTGACTTTAGTGAATATAGTTCAATCACTTTTTGAAGTTCTCAGATTAGTGGATACTCTGAAAAGTTTATGATATTTCCACTGAAACATAAATTATAAGATATTATTAAAAATTGAGGACAAAATTAAAATGCAATTTTTTACTCACTTCTTCCACTGGACAACTTTTAAAATTGAGCAATCCATAATAGTTCAATTCAGTCACTCAGTCATGTCTG
This sequence comes from Neotragus pygmaeus, assembly GCA_006410875.1. Lineage (NCBI taxonomy): Eukaryota > Metazoa > Chordata > Mammalia > Artiodactyla > Bovidae > Neotragus > Neotragus pygmaeus. The sequence goes on from SJYV01019855.1 coordinate 132,318, forward strand.
ATTCTTTGTGACCCCACAGACTGCAGCATGTCAGGCTTCTTTGTCCATCACCATATCCCAGAGCTTGTTCAAACTCATTTCAATCTAGTTGGTGATGCCATCCAACCATCTTATCCTCTGTCAGCCCCTTCTCCTCCTGCCTTCAATCTTGCCCAGCATCAGGGTCTTTTCCAATGAGTCAGTTCTTCACATCATGTGGCCAAAGTATTGGAGTTTCCCCTTCAGCATCAGTTCTTCCAATGAATATTCAGCTCTGATTTCCTTTATGTTTCACTGGTTTGATCTTGCAGTCCNACCCAATCAAAAAATGGTCCAAAGAACTAAATAGACATTTCTCCAAAGAAGACATATGGATGGCTAACAGACACATTTACAATTTCTAATGATACTTGTCTATAATCTTCCAGGTGAACATTTTAATTAATACCAATTTCTAGTTAAATATGATTCTAAGAATAATTATAAAAATAAACTAATAATAACCAGGCAATGGAATTTACAGGCTTCAGTTTTTTGGCTACTCAAATATCAAACTTCTAAAATATCTTCACTTTTTTTTTTACTTTATTCTACTTTACAGTACTGTATTGGTTTTGCCATACATCAACATGAATCCACTGCAGGTGTACAAGATCAAGTGTAGTATCTGTTCTTATCAGTTTAATATCTTCAGTTCTTGCATGGGAGCTGAATTCAGTTCAGTCGCTCAATCATGTCCAACTCTCTGCGACCCCATGGACTGCAGCACACCAGGCTTCCCTGACCATCATCACCAACTCCTGGAGCTTGCTCAAACTCATGTCCATTCGGTAATACCATCCAATCATCTCATCCTCTGCCATCCCCTTCTCCTATAGGAAATTAGAGCTTTGAGAATGAACAGTATCAGTCAAAATGGGAAAACCATTTGTGGTATATTTGTAGATAAGCCATTTCCAAATCAGGTCAATATATTAGTATAGATAATGTAATTATGACCCAGAAATTAACATATATCATCTTGCTAAAATAATTTTGGTTTTTTTCTCTATTAAGTTCTATAGTTTCCTTATGTGCTGCTCTGCCTGAATTGTGGACCTAAAATGCAGACCTAATAAATCCTATAAGCATTTCTGAAAAATCTAAAATATATATGTGTATATATCCTTGAAATTATGAAATTATCTGCTCAGATATTATGAACTTATTAGGAAAAAATAATACATCTTATTTGTATGGCAAAACTTTTTCTAAAGACCTGACAATTTTTTTCCTCTTTCATTTCTTTAACTTATGAAGAGACACTCATCCTGCGTGGAAGATGATATACATTAATTTCTGGGTCATAATTACATTATCTGTGAGTAATACACTGACCTCATTAATTTGGGAATGGCTTATCTACAAATATATCACAAATGATTTTCCTATTTTTGATTGATACTGTAAATCATGTAAAACTGGAAAAAAAAAAACACTCTTCATTTTCAAAGCTCTAATTTCCCACATTAGATAAATTAAACTCTTGAGACTTGACTTAAATTACCAATATTCAGTAGATTGTGCAGTACAAAAGGATAATAACAGAGTAATAATAATAATTATACTAATATGATAGCTAAGAAAATATGGCAAATATGATTAATTACTGTCTCACATTTCATTTAGACTGCATCAAAATTAAGAATGTTGTAATGAATCAAAATAACTATATTTTTAAAATTAATAAAATGCAGATATTTCCTTTAAAGATGGCATTGAGTTATATCTNGGGAGAAAATAATAGCAAATGAAGCAACTGACAAACAACCAATCTCAAAAATATACAAGCAACTTATGCAGCTCAACTCCAGAGAAATAAATGACCCAATCAAAAAATGGTCCAAAGAACTAAATAGACATTTCTCCAAAGAAGACATATGGATGGCTAACAGACACATTTACAATTTCTAATGATACTTGTCTATAATCTTCCAGGTGAACATTTTAATTAATACCAATTTCTAGTTAAATATGATTCTAAGAATAATTATAAAAATAAAACTAATAATAACCAGGCAATGGAATTTACAGGCTTCAGTTTTTTGGCTACTCAAATATCAAACTTCTAAAATATCTTCACTTTTTTTTTTACTTTATTCTACTTTACAGTACTGTATTGGTTTTGCCATACATCAACATGAATCCACTGCAGGTGTACAAGATCAAGTGTAGTATCTGTTCTTATCAGTTTAATATCTTCAGTTCTTGCATGGGAGCTGAATTCAGTTCAGTCGCTCAATCATGTCCAACTCTCTGCGACCCCATGGACTGCAGCACACCAGGCTTCCCTGACCATCATCACCAACTCCTGGAGCTTGCTCAAACTCATGTCCATTCGGTAATACCATCCAATCATCTCATCCTCTGCCATCCCCTTCTCCTATAGGAAATTAGAGCTTTGAGAATGAACAGTATCAGTCAAAATGGGAAAACCATTTGTGGTATATTTGTAGATAAGCCATTTCCAAATCAGGTCAATATATTAGTATAGATAATGTAATTATGACCCAGAAATTAACATATATCATCTTGCTAAAATAATTTTGGTTTTTTTCTCTATTAAGTTCTATAGTTTCCTTATGTGCTGCTCTGCCTGAATTGTGGACCTAAAATGCAGACCTAATAAATCCTATAAGCATTTCTGAAAAATCTAAAATATATATGTGTATATATCCTTGAAATTATGAAATTATCTGCTCAGATATTATGAACTTATTAGGAAAAAATAATACATCTTATTTGTATGGCAAAACTTTTTCTAAAGACCTGACAATTTTTTTCCTCTTTCATTTCTTTAACTTATGAAGAGACACTCATCCTGCGTGGAAGATGATATACATTAATTTCTGGGTCATAATTACATTATCTGTGAGTAATACACTGACCTCATTAATTTGGGAATGGCTTATCTACAAATATATCACAAATGATTTTCCTATTTTTGATTGATACTGTAAATCATGTAAAACTGGAAAAAAAAAAACACTCTTCATTTTCAAAGCTCTAATTTCCCACATTAGATAAATTAAACTCTTGAGACTTGACTTAAATTACCAATATTCAGTAGATTGTGCAGTACAAAAGGATAATAACAGAGTAATAATAATAATTATACTAATATGATAGCTAAGAAAATATGGCAAATATGATTAATTACTGTCTCACATTTCATTTAGACTGCATCAAAATTAAGAATGTTGTAATGAATCAAAATAACTATATTTTTAAAATTAATAAAATGCAGATATTTCCTTTAAAGATGGCATTGAGTTATATCTAGTTAAGAAAAAATCAGAATAGGATGGGAAAATCTAATCAGTATGTTCAGGGAAGGTAAATCTCTATTCTGTTCTTTTAGTTTTTGCAATTGTGTTTCCTCTGTATTAAGTTGATTTTAGTTTTTTACTTGTATCATCCATTAGGTTTTATTTGAAAATTAGGATTCTTAAAAAAAAAAAAACATGGACAGAAAACTGCAAGTCTATTCCAAGCCATCAAGAACCTATTCCACTTGTATTTCGGGGGCATTTATATTCTCTTTTGCATAGATTGAAGAATGTACGTCATTGCGTAAAAATCCCTACAGGAGATAATTTTCATTACTATAATCACTGCATGTTCTACCTCTTGTAAATCTCTTTTTCTCCCACCTTTTCTTTCCTTTCTTCACGTATCTTAGAATGAAGAGTGTACATTATACACTAAGGATATCAGCATGGGGAAGATTCTGAAATAAACTGAAAATTTTGATTTCTTCCTTTATATAAGTTTAAAAAATAGAGCCAAATTCATTTTTAAAGATGAATCATGCTTGCTCGTGACCATCACTCAGCCTCAACTCCATTAAAAAAAGAAACTACTTTGGCAGTTATTGACTGGAATATCAACATTTGCCAAGTACTCTGTAAAAGAATACATATAGCTGATTCACTTTATTGTACAGCAGAAACTAACATGACATTGTATAGCAATTATATTGCAATTAAAAAAGAATTCCCTGTATAATTATAAAAAATATTAACTGTACTTGGCAAAAGATATGCAAACTTTTATCTAAAACAGCAGGCTATTATTCTAAAGATTATTAATTTAATTGTTTTAAAGAAGACATCAGTTCAGTTCAGTCACTCAGTCATGTCCAACTCTTTGCGGGCCCATGAATTGCAGCATGCCAGGCCTGCTTGTCCATCACCAACACCCGGAGTTCACTCAGATTCACATTCATCGAGTCAGTGATGTCATCCAGCCATCTCATCCTCGGTCGTTCCCTTCTCCTCCTGCCCCCAATCCCTCCCAGCATCAGAGTCTTTTCCAGTGAGTCAACTCTTCACATGAGGTGGCCAAAGTCCTGTAGTTTCAGCTTTAGCATCATTCCTTCCAAAGAAATCCCAAGGTTGATCTCCTTCAGAATGGACTGGTTGGATCTCCTTGCAGTCCAAGGGACTCTCAAGAGTCTTCTCCAACACCACAGTTCAAAAGCGTCAATTCTTCGGCCCTCAGCCTTCTTCACAGTCCAACTCTCACATCCATACATAACTACTGGAAAAACCATAGCCTTGACTAGACGGAGCTTAGTCGGCAAAGTAATGTCTCTGCTTTTGAATATACTATCTAGGTTGGCCATAACTTTTCTTCCAAGGAGTAACTGTCTTTTAATTTCATGGCTGCAGTCACCATCTACAGTGATTTTGGAGCCCAAAAAAACAAAGTCTGACACTGTTTCCCCTGTTTCCCCATCTATTTCCCATGAAGTGATGGGACCGGATGCCATGATCTTCGTTTTCTGAATGTTGAGCTTTAAGCCAACTTTTTCGCTCTCCTCTTTCACTTTCATCAAGAGGCTTTTTAGTTCCTCTTCACTTTCTGCCATAAGGGCGGTGTCATCTGCATATCTGAGGTTATTGATATTTCTTCCGGCAGTCTTGATTCCAGCTTGTGTTTCTTCCAGTCCAGCATTTCTCATGATGTACTCTGCATAGAAGTTTAATAAGCAGGGTGACAATATACAGCCTTGACATACTCCTTTTCCTATTTGGAACCAGTCTGTTGTTCCATGTCCATAGTACTTATTAATTAGAAACTCAGGTAGGATAACTATATAGAGCTTATTTTGTATGTATAACAAATATCTCATATCTTTAAGAAGCTCTTTATATAATTTTGAAGTACATGCATCATTATTACAACATGGGTAAGCATTAAATGAGAAAAGATCATTATAATTGAATGTAGATTACAAGAAATGAAGAGTATAAAGCAATGATATTCAGAATATGAACAAATACTAACAGGGGATGTTTACCTAATTTTATCTAGGCAATATTGCTTGAAATTAAAACTTTAATGAATGTAATTACTAGTATGTAAGCAAAAGGATATTAAACCCAGATATAATTTTTCATTAAAGATTTTAAATCACTTTCCTTTTTTATTCTGCTGTATAGTCAAGAAGAATATCAACTCATACATTATTGTTATTAAAATAATTATCTCTTTTCATGTATTTAAGAACTTAATCTATATGCATAAAATATTACAGAATAATTAAAGAGCAAGTTATAAAAGTTTTAAATGTGCTCAATATCAGCTATACTGAAGAAAATAATAATTCATTGCTACTTACTATTCTATTATAAATGGAAAAAGAAGTTGCTTATAAAATATTAAGATCTCATTTTCATCTACCACAAAACCATGAATTTCCATATTTAAAATAGTCTATTTATAAAATCAAACATCAGCAGTTATTCAGCATCAAAAGCAGAAGATATTTCAAGTTATTTGAAATTGTCATTCTTGACCTATTTTAGAAATAATCCATAGGACTCAGAAAAAGATTGCTTTCAAATGGAAGAATATAACTTGACATATGTGAGAACAAATATTTCCATATGATATGAAACTAGTGCAATAAAACAAAAATTAAATATTTATTGGTATTCAAAGGCACACAGTCATAGAATATATCATAATTTCTTATAGAATTGAAACTATTTATAGGGTTGAATGTCTTGGTCTGCTGGACATTTAAAAATAACTTTATAATTTGTATATATTGTACAATTATTTTCTGGTTATATCTTAATGTCTATAGTAAGCAGTATGACTGGCTCAAGATCTTTTTTAAAAATTAATTTATTTTTTATTTAAGGATAATCGCTTTACAGAATTTTGCTGTTTTCTTTCAAACTCTCAACATGAATCAGCAGATCTTTTGAAATTTATCTACAAATTCTTCTCATGTAGGTTTATTTTAAAAGTACTTTATGTTTCAACCTACTGAGACTGATATTCACTCTTTGGGAATTTTTAAATGTAGATTCCCAAGTCTTATCTGTAAAGCAAAAATATCTTAGAAACAATATGACAAAACTGCTCAGCTCCCTTTTTCAGGCATCGGAATGTCCTTAAAGTCCATGTTCTAGGAAGCAAACTAAAAATCAGGTAGAATCCAATTTAAAATGTAGTCATTTATTTAGGTTTATACCATCCACCTTGCTAGAACATGTAATCAATTTATCACAAACACATTATTAATACTGAAAGCAATGTTGTAAATACCAATCTACTAAAGCAAGTATGTTATTATTAATTAATTGTAATGATATTGAGCATTATCTAATAATAGTAATACTAGTGTTACTATTAAGATATTTACATTGACTTTTCAAGCTATGTGCAAATAATATTTTAAAGATTATAAAGAGATATAAAGCAATGCTTCATGATATTAAATCTTTGTTCTTATAAATAGCAGTAGCAAACCTTCATCTAGCAGTTGGATAGTTAGCATTGCGCTAAAAACCATATATATATTGACCCTTAAAACCCTTAAAATCTCATCAGTATTATTATTTTACAAGTAAGGAAACAGGCACATAAAAATAAGTATTTGGCCAATCTTGTGTAACTAGTATGTGACAAAGCAGGAAATCAAGTTCAAGTAGTCTAACTCTAGGACTATACCTTGAGATTGTAATGCATCTTGCTTTATATATGGTATCATTTCCTTGGTGCTTTAGAGCAGGGGTCCCCAAACTCTGGGAGGTAATATCTGATGATCTGAGGTGGAGCTGATGTAATAATAGAAATAAAGTGTAATAAATGTAATGTGCTTTTGTCACCCTGAAATCATCTCCCAAACCCCCAATCCATGGACAAATTGTCTTCCGTGAAACTGGTCCCTGGTGCCAAAAATGTTGGGCACAGCTGCTTTAGAGCATTTAACTTTGTACTGAGTGTATTAGTGTGTACAGAAGTAATTGCCACATGGCTGGCATTAAGTGCTTTTCTAGTCTATCCTGCAGTAGGATGCAAGTTTCCATTTCCATCTACAGCACTCTCTTCCATCACGAACTATGCATGGTTCCTTTTACACATGTGGCTTCACTCCAAGACTTATCTCTAAATAAGTGTAACTGTAAAAGGCATTTCTTGCTGGTAACTTGGCTCTAAGTCAGATTCCTTTTATATTAAGAAGAATCACACACAAAGATTTATTGTGAACCATTTTTAGTGCTAATTAATAAAACCTAGATAGGATTCCCCTCTCTACTCTGGGGACAGCAGATTAAAATTGAAAGGAAAACCATATTTATTTTTCTATTATTTTAAAACTTAAAAATACTAATAGAATGTCACATCATTAGAAAATCTGATCACAATCCCAGGATTAAAACTGATGTCTTATTTTCAAAAGAACAAGATTTCTAGCTCTTTTTGATATTTTAAAATTCATATGAGAGACGGAGAATGAGTGATGAAGTGGGTAGTAGAAGGTATTGAGGGGTTATACACCAAGGTGATTTATTCTAGAAAATGTAGAAGGGCACCAGGGATTGATACTTCAGCAGGACAAAATATGGTATTTCATGGGGAATTGTCCCCAGTACTTGATTAGCAAATCTTCAATAATGCTGACAGTTTTCATTTTAAGTACTTCCTGATAATTATTTGTACACAGGCAACTGTCCTTATTGGGCTTCCTGGGTAGCTCATCTCATAAAGAATCCACCTGCAATGCTGGAGACCCCAGTTCAATTCCTGGTCGGGAAGTTCCCCAGGAGAAGGGATAGACCACCACTCCAGTATTCTTGGGCTTCCCTGGTTGCTAAGATGGTAAAGAATCTGCCTGCAATGTGTGAGACCTGGGTTAGATCCCTGGGTTGGGAAGATCCCCTCGAGGAGGGCATGGGCAACCCACTCCAGTATTCTGCCTGGAGAATCCCCATTGATGGAGGGGCCTGCTGGGCTACAGTCCATAGGGTCACAAAGAGTCAGACATGACTGAAGCAATTTGGCACACACACAACTGTCATTATTAAATATAAAAGAAAATTTAAGAAAAGTTGTAAAGATTTAGTGATATTTGGAATGATTTAGATATTAAGAAAGTGGATTCCTAATATTTAAAACATCAATGATTTGCCAATTTCTATATTTTTCTTCTCCGTACTGGCCACCAGATTTTCAGGCAGAGTCAATTACCATTTCAATATTTCAATTGACTCTGAGCTTTCATGCTTGGAGATCCTCTCCAACAGCAAATGATCTTTCTGGATCCTTCAGCATCTTAATCCCTGGATAGTCACAACTTTTTATTTTTAAATCTTCCTTTCAGCAATTCTACAGCACTAAAGTTAATGGCTTGCTAAGCCCTGAAATACAAGCAGGAGTCTGCACATTTGTCTTTTAACTTTGTGTCTGTTCTACTTTCCATTCTTCTTTATGCAGTTGTTCTTCTGTAAAGGCTCAGTGGGGAGTTGCTCCCCACAGACTCAATCAAGTGTTCTCTTTCACTGGGCTTTCCAGCAGCAGATATAAAATATTTATTTGGACAAAATTAGGCTCTGGCAGTATGGGGTAAGCTCTCAATTTGCCTAACAGCAAAACAAACAAACAAACAAAAAACCCAAAAAGACAAAATAGATCCTGCATTACCAGTTTTAAAAGCATAACATCTGTCAAATATTTCTTAATAAGTTATTTTTAAAGAATGAATACAACTTCAATAAACAAGAAAGGAACTCCAATATATCTCCTTCAGATAAAAATAAAAATTTTTAAATGCTCTCTAGAGTTTTTGTATCTCTGTCCTGTTTTTGAAAAGTGAATTATAGGAAAACAAATGTCTTATATTTTAAAGTGATAATCTTACCTAAATATCTGATGATAGCATGTATCAGATCTAAAAGTCATACAGACTCAAGAAAGAAAGGCATTTCCTTCATTAAGTAAATAACAAGCTAATATTAATTTAAGGCTTTTTTCCTGAAATAGCCTTTTTTCCCAACTTAGAACCAACCAATAATGGATTTAGTATTATATAGAAAATTTTTGAGCCTTCAGTTTGAAGGAATGTATATAAACAATGCTGAATCCAAATACACATAAAAGACTGAACTGGTATTCCTCATATTGCAGGAAGAAATACTGAACACACATACACGTATTTGAATTAAGTATGAAAAATGAGTACAGAAGCACAGAATCTCAATTTCAATTAGAATTAGCAGATGAGAGAAGACAATACAGTGTCGACTGTCATTAGCACAAAGAGGATCTGATTAGTGTCAATGAACCTCTTGGCAACACAGTACTACTAGGCTTTAAGACAGGTTTCACTTGGACCCAATATTAAGTTAATAAGAGATTTAAAGTAAATATCATCTTATTTTCCTGGATATCTCATCTTCTCTTGAGTGCTGGATGCATAATTAATGAAACCAATTCAAGTACAGGATATGCAGTACTAAGAATAAATGTAGGAAAACATTCATCTCATTAGTCTTGATATAAAATTACTTGACATAGGAAAAAGTGAAATCAAATCTGTTCTATTTGCTCTATGAAAGATCTAATCACTTTTAAAAATGTCAAATGGCAGGAGAGGGGTACATGAAGATCATGGGGAGAGAGAACATACAATAAATCTTAAAAGTCATTCATTAAAGGATTTGATTTTAAAGGCACTGCTTTATTAAACTTTGTCTACCCTCTCCACACTTCTAAATAAAAAAAAAATATATGAGCTAATACCTGAGCCTGAGATACCATCACAGCAACTCTTACTGAAAATATCACCTTTCAATTGGGAATTTTACATAATTGTATTAATTACAACTGACTTGGATTCTTTGCTAAAAATTTATTTTAATAGTATGTCTTTATAGCAATATGTTTCACCATCTAATAACTCCCTAATGATGATGCATATACTTTTTTAAGTCATAAAAAGTAGGGATGAAAATTAAAACTAATTCCCAGTATTTATAAAGAACAGGGAAGTTTTAAGTTCATTATCACCAAATATTTCATGAGAGAGGAATATGCCAATAGCACAGTTGTAAGTAATGAGATTTTCAACTGTCAATCAGTCTGACCTAAAAGATGCTTCTGTTTATAACAATGAAAAATCCTTCATGGTGAAGATGGAACATTTGCATATGTTCATAGTAACCCACAGGCACACACTGTGAAACAACCAAGCAGTCAATATCATGTTAAAAAATTCTGTATACTTAGTATGCTAAATCTGTTTAGCCATTGCACCAGAATTTAACTTACACTGAAATGCATGATCCTCAACATACAGAGTGTGTGAATTTAAAAAGGATAAAATCAAATTAGACATGTCTTACTAAACTATATTTAAATGCTGTGGTTAGTTGCAGAGGAAGCCTCGGCTTCAATACAAGCAAAATACATGTTTTTGTTCATTTGTTTTTTATTGCTAGGAAAAGCTGATTCCTTTTTTAGAGTTCATGAAACACTGTTAATTAAGCAACGGTAAGCAGGGAATGAGTTGGGCTCTCCTTTTATTACAATCTATATGGCATTATGAATAAGATTGCATTTAAAGGAGAAGAAAGAGGTTCCATTGCTTGAACGAACTTTGGAAATTTTCTATATTACACCACAGTGTCTATCATTGCCTTTGCAAGAACTGAGAGAAGATAGGATAAATCAAAGACTAGCCAACTAGAACAACAACTGAACCAAAAAAATGGGTATACTTAAAAAGTTCAGGGTCACACGATGACTCAGAATTTAATGGAAAATTTCACTCATTTTTTCACATGCAATCTCACACTCAATTCTACTATAATTTATCTTTTCTCATTAGAATATGAGATATAAACATCTAAGATGATATCTACTTATTGGGAGGTAGCTTTTTCCTCTGTCAATGAGAAGGCATTGGTACTCCTCACCTTTTAAATACATCCTCAGCAGTATCTGTGAAAACTAAATCAAGTGTAGACCATTCATGACATGATGTAACAAATAGGATCTGTTAATATTTTCTAGCTATCATTGTGACAAGAATCTACTTAATTCTCCAATTTTTTCCCCCAATTTGGCAAATATATTTTCTTCAAAAATAAAATAACTTGCATATCTAAAATCTATCATGAGCTATGTAAGAAGAAAGTGCCTTTGTACTCAATATTCTCCTGAATCACAGTATTTGTACACTAAGAACATCAACATTATTTTAATTGTCCTCACTAAAAGGTATTTCAGTGTTATTGTTGTTCACTAAGTCGTGACCAACTCTTTGCAACTCCATCGACTGAAGCACGCCAGGCTCCTCTGTCCTCCACTATCTCCCAGAGTTTGCTCAAATTTATGTCCATTGAGTTGGCAATGCTAACCATCTCATTCTGTCACCCCCTTCTTTTGCCTTCAACTTTTCCCATCATCAGGGTCTTTTCCAATAAGTCAACCCTAAGCATCAGGTGGCCAAAGTATTGGAGCTTCAGCTTCAGTATCAGTCCTCCCAATGAATATTCAGGGTTGACTCCACTTAGGATTGACTGGTTTGATCTCCTTGCTCTCCAAGGGACTCTCAAGGGTTGGTCTTCTAAAGCATCACAACTGAAAATCATCAATTCTTCAGGGCTTTAATGGTCCAACTCTCACATCCATACACTATGGGAAAAGCCATAGCTTTGACTATATGGACCTTTGTCAGTGAAGTGATGTCTCTGTTTTTTTAATATGCTGCGTAGGTCTGTCATAGCTTTCTTTCCAAGGAGCAAGTATCTTTTAATGTCATGTCTGCAGTCATTTTATGCAGTGATTTTAGAATCCAAGAAAATAAAACCTATCACTTTTTCTACTTTTTCCCCATCTATTTGCCATGATGTGATGGGATCAAATGCCATTATCTGCACTTTTTGAATGCTGAGTTTTAAGCCAGCTTTTTCACTCTTCTCTTTCACCTTCATCAGGAGGCTCTTTAGTTCTTCTTCCATACTCTTTAAAATACAGTTGTGTATATATTTTAAACTATCCCACTAGTTTTTTTTAAATATGACTCTCAAACCACAGAGTCATATTTCACCTGAAGAAATGCTTTGGTAACTGAAAAATGATACCACAAAATGATACCATGGACCTCCAATATTTACACTGGCTTTCTGTAGGATATGCTTTGTGAGAATGAAAAAATATTTTCACCCCAAATGATTCTGACCATATTATGACACATGAAATTGAACAAGCAAGTTTTAAAGAGAGAAAACTAAACACCTAACCAGTTTATTCCAGATTACAGAGACTTCTCAGGATCACAGGCATCAGTGCCAGCAGGATGGAGGTAGTACAAAATGGATAACAGTGTTCAGCCTGTCTAAACTTTCCATGTGGTTTCATTTAACTGTGGTAGACTTCCTTTCATATTCTAAACTATTATGTTGTGATTACAAACAGCTGCTTAATTTACCGATAGAAAAAGTAAAAACTGGATAAACAACCTGTATCAGTGTATCAAACATGGGATAATTTCCAAGAAAGGAAAAGACTCTTAGTGCACATTGATATTCAAAATCATTAGTTATATCTCAAAGGAAATTTTTAGATACAATTTTCAGTTGACAAAAATCATAGAAAATAAATAGAGCAATAGTTTTTTTTTTAATTTTTCATCATTCACACTGTCTTTTTCATATGTCAGTTATAATTAAAGATAGAATAAACTTTAAAAACATAATTAAGAAAACAGTATAATTAGCAAAATTAGAAATAAAATATAATTTAACAACTGGATAAGAAATAATATATAAAATAATTTAAAATCCTGCACAATTATTGTATTTATACATCAAGAAAATGAATATACTTTAAAATTTTAATTTAATCAAAAATCCAATATATTAGCTTAATAAGTAAAAAGTGCAGAACACTGAATTTAAGAAAGCTAATAGGATCATTGAGGAACATTCTCTCTCCCCAGTATCCAACCTTTATCTGACACACACACACACACACATATGACATCTATTCAAAAATGACGAGGATTGGAAATATTTAACACTATGTTAGATCAGATCTGGAAAATAATTACAGCAATTCCATCATCACATACACATTTACAAAATTTTAGAAAGGAATTAGAGGTCACAAATGAGTTATTTTAACACCAAAACTTATGAAGCTGATATAAATATTTAAAAAATATATGTTTTGACTAAAAGAAAGTGAAGTCATGTCTGACTCTTTGCGACCCCATGGACTGTAGCCTGCCAGGCTCCTCCATCCATGAGATTTTCCAGGCAAGAATACTGGAGTGGGTTGCCATTTCCTTCTCCAGGTTTTTAATAAATATCCATCAATATAAAATAATATCTTAACCCACTGAGTACAACAAAGCATTAAAAAATAAAAGCCAAGGCTATACTTCTTATCAAAAAAATACACAGGAAATAACTATTTCTCTATGCCTTCCACATATTTTCTCTTTGTTTTAATCTAGGTCTTTCCAATTTAAAGCTTTTCTCAGATGTCTAGGGACCCATGTGTGTCTTTCCACATTTAAGGCAGCAGTTAAATACTATAAGGAAACTCTCATGCAGAACCATGATGTTTTGATTTGTCGGCTTTACAACAGAGTGATCCTGCTGGGTCACTTGGATGAGAACACTAAATGATAGCACATTTACATGCTTCTTTGCAGTTAGTCAATTTCTCAGAAAAAAAGCCTATCAATTTCCTACCTGGAAACCACCATCACTATGGAAGCCTAGAAAAACAAGTGTCTTACTCTATAATATCTGGAATTTACCTTTTGTTTTGTTTTTCTTTAGTGTACGGTGCAGAGTGGTTCATAGTTTGGTAGTTCAAGTTCAACTAAGGTCAACTCCTCTAGAAAACAGGGCTTCCCTGATAGCTCAGTTGGTAAAGAATCCACCTGCAGGAGATCCCCATTTGATTCCAGGGTTGGGAAGATTCACTAGAGAGGGGATAGGCTACCTATTCCAACATTCTTGGACTTCCCTTGTGGCTCAACTGTAAAGAATCTGCCTGCAATGTGGGAGATCTAGGTTTGATCCCTGGGTTGGGAAGATCCCCTGGAGAATGCAAAAGCTACCCACTCCAGTATTCTGGCCTGGAGAATTCCATGGACTGTATAGTCTATGGGGTTGTAAAGAGTTGGACATGACCAAGCGACTTTCACTCATTCACTTACTCTCTAGAAAATAAACCTCTATACTTTTGCTAATAGTTGACTGTGTGTGTGTGTGTGTGTGTGTGTGTGTGTGTGTATGAGAAGGATGATTTTAATTTCTAGCAACTTACTAAACAAGATTTCAACTGATATTACTATTTAAGTATCCATATCCAGTGATGACCTCATGCCATCACTCCTGAGTATTTGGTGCATTATTTTAGATCAAATGTGTTAGGCAACTTGCACTGCTAGTTTTAAAATTCTTTAATCCTCTTAGTCAGTTATAATGTATGAAAATGCATTGAGAATCTGAGGGTACTGGTCAAATTCTATGCATTGTAAGTTTTTTAAAACTGTTTGACTATTAGATAATTGCAAGTAAATAAGCAGCATTCATGTAAACAATAATATACTTATTAGGGTGCTGTCACTGACAATGGAAGTGTAGGGAGAACTTAAGTTCCATTCCTCTACTGAAACAGTGATTGATCTGGCAAAAACTATCGGAGTCAACTTTTATAAAACATAGGAATCTAATGAAAATCTTACAACAATAAAGGGATTGTTCTATGAAGAAAGAAGCTGCTAAACTTTTGTAAGAGAATATCATGGTATTTTGCTTACCTGCCTACTACCTTCACCATTACCTAGACTACAGGTGGCGATAGGGATGTAAGACAATATTTCTTGTGAAACTTCCTGGTGTCACTGAGGTAAAAAACAGAATATACACCTTGCTCTCAAAAACATATTATATATTAAGTCCTAACTGTTGCTTCCTGACCAAATCGGTATGCAGGTCAGGAAGCAACAGGTAGAACTGGACA
>SJYV01019855.1:147720-181572 GCA_006410875.1 Neotragus pygmaeus
TATATATATATATATATATACACTCACAATTTTTTTTTAAATACTCTTTTCCACTATGATTTGTTACAAGATATTGAATACAGCTCTTTGTGCCATACAGTTGGACCTTGTTTTGATCCATTTTGTATATAAAAACTTGCATCTCCTACCTACAACCTCCCATTCCTTCCCTTCCCCACCTACTTACCCTTGGCAACCACAAGTCTGCCCTTACATATTTTTTAAATGAATGAGAGTCCTGCTGAAGTCATGTGATCTGTGAGGGAACATTTCATGCCAAGATGGGCAAAATAAAGGACAGAAACACTATGGCCCTAACAGAAAATATTAAGAAGAGGTGTCAATAATACACAGAAGAACTATACGGAAAAGATCTTAATGACCTGGATAACCATGATGGTGTGATCACTCACCTAGAGCCAGACATCCTGGAATGTGAAGTCAAGTGGGCCTTAGGAAATATCACTTTGAACAAAGCTAGTGGAGGTGTTGGAATTCCAGCTAAGCGATTTCAAATCCTAAGAGATGATGCTGTGAAAGTGCTGCACTCAATATGCCAGGAAATTTGGAAAACTCAGCAGTGGCCACAGGACTGGAAAAGGTCAGTTTTCATCCCAATCCCAAAGAAGGGCAATCCCAAGGAATGTTCAAACTACCGCACAATTGCACTCATCTCACATGCTAGGAAAGTAATGCTCAAAATCCTTCAAGCTAGGCTTCAACAGTATGTGAACCAAGAACTTCCAGATATACAAGCTGGATTTAGAAAAGGCAGATGAACCAGAAATCAAATTGCCAAAATCCACTGGATCATAGAAAAAGCTAACATATTCCAGAAAAACATCTACTTCTTCTCATTGACTATGCTAATGCCTTTGACTGTGTAGACCACAACAAACTGTAGAAAATTCTTAAAGAGATGGGAATACCAGACCACCTTACCTTGCTCCTGAGAAACCTGCATGCCGGTCAGGAAGCAACAGTTAGAATTGGACATGGAACAACAGACTGGTTCCAGATTGGGAAGGGGTGTGCATCAAAGCTGTATATTGTCACCCTGCTTATTTAACTTACAAGCAGAGTACATCATGTGAAATGCTGGGCTGGATGAAGCACAAGCTGGGATCAAGATTGTGGGGAGGAATCTCAGTAACCTCAGATATACAGATGACACCACCCTTATCGCAGAAATTAAGAGAAATTAAAGAACCTCTTGATGAAGATGAAAGAGGAGAGTGAAGAAGCCGGATTAAAATTCATCATTCAAAAAATGTAGATCACAGCATCAGGTTTCATTACTTCATGCCAGATAGATGGGGAAAGAATGAAAACAGTGACAGACTTTATGTTCTTGGAGTCCAAAATCACTGTGGATGGTGACTGCAGCCGTGAAATTAAAAGACACTTGCTTCTTGGAAGAAAAGCAATGACAAACCTCGATAGCATATTAAGAAGCAAAGACATTGCCTACAGAGGTCCATATAGTCAAGGCTATGGTTTTTCCAGTAGTTATGTGTGAGTGTGAGAGCTGGACTATAAAAATGGTTGAGCACTGAAGAATTGATGCGTTTGAACTGTGGTGTTGGAAAAGATTCTTGAGAGTCCCTTGGACTGCAAGGAGATCAAGCCAGTCAATCCTAAAGGAAATTAACCCTGAATATTCATTGGAAGGACTGATGCTGAAACTGAAGCTCCAATACTTTGGCCACCTGATGGGAAAAGCTGACTCATTTGAAAAAACCCTGATACTTGGAAGGGTTGAAAGCAGGAGGAGAAGGGGATGACAGAGGCTGAGATGGTTGGATGCCATCACTGAATGGCCATGAGTTTGAGCAAACTCTGGGAGATAGTGAAGGACAGGGAAGCCTGGCCTGCTGCAGTCCATGGGGTTGCAGAGAGCTAGACATGACTGAGCGGTTGAACAACAACAACAATCCTTGTCTCAGATCTGGTTTATCTGATTCTTCTAATGAGTAGCAGACGGCATTCTATTGCTTTTATAAAATGGGTGGGAAATGAGGAAAGTATGGGTTGGCATGTGACATAACCAGTGTACAACAAAATTAACGATTGCCAGTATCCTTGGTGTAGCTTATTTCACGGGTAGCTTTCCCAAGGGGGTGAGGGATGGAACATCCGTGGTCTGAGGCCTGCACTGGAATTTGTCTCACTTGCTAATGAAGCCAAGATTCTTAATGTCCTAGGGGATAGGCTTCCTATCCTGTCTAAAGGGTTCAAACAGGCAGGTCATTTTGTGACACTTCCATGCTAGACTTGTCCCTTTTTATGAATGACATTTTATTAGTTATGCTTTTTTCACTCAAGGTGATAGCCTATCATGGTTGCCTGGCAACCAGATTGCCTCCTATATGTGACTATGTATGTCCCCCCTCTGATAGATGAGACTCTTTCCCGTGGCTCTCAGCACCATGACTCGGGGCTCGAAACGCTAAAAGGGCATCTCATGCTGTTGCCCCACACCACCACCACCACTGTGTGTTCGGCCAGTGATGTAGAAGTCAGTGTCTCTTGTTAGACTGGAAGAGCAGAGATAATGTCTTCTTCCTTTTTCTCCCAGTCTTTCTGCAAACCTAACTTACGTAAAATATATTGATTTACGTTGTGTCTGAAGTTGACTGCTTTGTGCTGGCGGGGGTGGGGTGCATAGAAATTCAGTTTGCTTGGGAGAAATGCTGATCCGTGGAGACCTTGAGTGGGTAGGTGAGTTTTGAAAGTGAAAGAAAGTAAAGTCACTCAGTCGTGTCCGAATCTTTGCGACCCCGTGGACTGTAGCCCACCAGGCTCCTCTGTCCATGGGATTCTCCAGGCAAGAATACTGGAGTGGGTTGCCATTTCCTTCTTCAGGGGATCTTCCCAACCTAGGGATTGAACCTGGGTCTCCTGCCTTGCAGGCAGACGCTTTAATCCTCTGAGCCACCAGGGAAGCCCTAGGTGAGTTTTAAAGGCATTCCCAAATGTCTCCTTTTATATGAAGAAGATAAAATTACGGCGACTCAAAGGGAGAGTCACTTATTTTTTCTTCTTTTTATCTTGCTGTTTTTTCTTGCTTCTTTCTCCTGTCAGCATTCCCCTCAGTAGATATTTTACAAGGTACTTTTTCATGGTTAAGAATTTAGAAAATACAGTCACTTCTGGTTCTCGTCCTTGGTATTGATGATGGATTTGAGATGAGACCGGATTACTGGAAACAGTGACCAGCGCTCTGAGGCAGTCTCTAGACAGTGTGAGATAACAAGCCATTTGAGGTGAAAGGGGAGCAGAGAGATTGCTCCGAGTATGTGGCCGGAAAGGCCTGAAGCGGGTGCATTTTGAGGTTAAGACTCAGATAGGTGGTGAATAAATCCAAGTAGTTAAGGTTGTTGTTTATGACACTAGAAAAATAGAATGTTCATAGCCCAGTACATGGAAATCACAAGCGCCCAATGAGGACTCACTGCTAAGATTATGGTTGTGTTTATTACTGTTATTATTTTTATCATTATGTTTTCAGCATGCAGTTGAGGGCCAAAGAGGTTTAAAGACTTGCCTAATATCCAGCTAGTAAGTGTCAGAGCCAGGAACAAAATCCAGGATTGTTTGAATCTAAAGCCCTTGTGCAAAACTCTGGATGTATCAGGGGTTTAGAGAAATGTAGACCTGCAGTTCAGGAGAACTCAGAGCTGGTGATCTAGAAAGAGTTGATCATCAAAGGGAGATATTTGTTTTTCAGTGTCCACTGTGCCCTTTTAAATCCTCCTTTAAGTTACAGTGATGGAATGGTTTATTATCATGGTCTGTAGCCAATAATCCTGAATGGAGGATTAATACCATCCCTGCCCCACCATCGATGTCACCTCACAATGGGGTCCCTCCTTCCCTAACACTCTGACAGTTGGAGTTTTAAACAGCTCACTTTGGTGCAAGCTTATGTGGACAAGTTGAGTGGTTTAGAGGAGTACCTTATTGGGATAGTTCCAGAAACTCTGCTTGGCAACCACAGAGCTTCAGTTTAGTGACCACAGAGAAGCAAGATGGCAAACCACAGAGGAGAGGAAACAACCGACAGCTTGCCTAATTAACAAGGGCGTTGGTTTCTCGACACTTCAGTTGCTATTACTGTTACGTGTTCTTTACTATTTTTATGTCAGAAATCATTGCTCAACATACATGATGTCAGTGAGACAAGCGTGTAAACCGTGCCCCAGGGTCCTTCATGGAATTGTTCGCATTTTTCTTTTTCCCTCCCTTCTTCCCATACCTGCTATGTGCCGATCCTGCTTTGAGACACTGGGAACACAGCAGTCAGCACAGCAGACCACAGTGTATTTCCCCCTGGAGAGCCTATTCTAGATGGTGGTGGACTTCAGATATATTCAAAAGTGATAGATTGGATGGAAAAGAATAAAGCAGAGGAAGCATTTAGGAATGCTGAGATGGAGGTGTGACCATTTTGAACACAGTGGTCAGGAAATACCTCTTCTGAGAAGAAAACATTTATACAAGACCTAGAGGAGGTGAGAAAGCATGTTGTACACGTGTCGGGAGGAAAAGCATTCCTGAAATACAGAAGAGACAGCATACAGATTCCAGGGAGGTAGGAGTGTGCCTGGTGTATGTCAGAGACAGCACGGAAGCAGTGTGACTGGAGAGGATGGTGGGAGGTGTCAGAGTTACTTCTGAGGATGTAGCACAGGGGCTTTCCCACTCTGCCAGGCAACTCTGCTACCATAGCAACCACCCGGGATGCTGGATGAGCAGATGCAAAGGTACCCTGTGGGCTGGGAGCTGTGTTTGCTCACAGGCAGGGCAGGATGGATCAATAGCATGCAGTGATGCTTGCTATACCTGCTGTGGACACTGGGAATAGCAATAAGTGAGTTTGCCTCAGATTGGAGTTGTGGAGGAAGCAGGTTCAAGTTAATAAGCTGAGAGAATAGAGGAAGACAGCTCCATCCTGAGACCTGCCTTGATTGTGTATGTATGTGTGTGTTAGTAGCTACATCATGTCTGACTATTTGCGATCCTGTGAACTGCAGCCTGCCAGGCTCCTCTGTCCATGGGATTGTCCAGGAAAGCATACTGGTTCAGTTCACTCACTCACTTGTGTCAGACTCTCTGCGATCCCATGGACTGCACCACGCCAGGCCTTCCTGTCCATCACCAATTCCTGGGGTTTACTCAAACTTGTGTCCATTGAGTAGGTGATGCCATCCAACTGTCTCATCCTCTGTCATCCCCTTCTCTTCTTGCCTTAAATCTTTCCCAGCATCAGGGTCTTTTCAGATGAGTCAGTTCTTCGCATCAGCTGGCCAAAGTATTGGAGTTTCAGCTTCAGCATCAGTCCTTCCAATGAATATTCAGGACTGATTTCCTTTAGGATGGATTGGTTGGATCTCCTTGCAGAAATCTGTGTGCACCAGGACCCAGGAGAAAGGAGCAGTGACCCTACAAGAGACTGACCCAGACTTGCCTGTGAGTGTCCATGAGCCTCCACCAGAGGTGTGGACTGGTGGCGGCCTGCTGCAGGGCTGGGGGCACTGAGTGTAGCTGTGCATGCATTTTGAAGGAGATCACCATCATCTTCATTACCTCCACCTTCATTACCTCCTAAATAACAGGAAGGGAAAACAGCCTCACTCATCAACAGAAAATCGAATTAAAGTTTTACTGAGGATGGCCTTGCCCATTGGAACAAGACCCAGTTTTCCCCTCAGTCAGTCTCTCCCATCAGGAAGCTTCTGTAAGCCTCTTATTCTTCTCCATCAGAGGGCAGACAGACTGCAAACCACAGTCACAGGAAACTACCCAATCTGATCACGTGGACCACAGCCTTGTCTAACTCAACGAAACTATGAACCATGCCATGTAGGGCCTCCCAAGAAGGACGAGTCATGGTGGAGAGTTCTGACAAAACGTGGACCACTGGAGAAGGGAATGGCAAACCACTTCAGTATTCTTGCCTTGAGAACCCCATGAACAGTATGAAAAGGCAAAAAGATAGGACATGAAAGATGAACTCCCCAGGTCGGTAGGTGCCCAATTTGCTCCCGGAGATCAGTGGAGAAATAACTCCAGAAAGAATGAAGTGATGGAGCCAAAGCATACTAGAGTGGGTTGCTATTTCCTCCTCCAGGGGGTCTTCCTGACCCAGGGATCAAACCCACATCTCCTACATCTTCTGCATTGCAGGCGGATTCTTCATCACTGCACCACTTTGGAAGCCCTTCCTTGATGGTCTATCTGCCATCATAAGAGTGTCGGTGGGGAAGGGATGGTCAGACTGAAGGGGAGGACTTGGGTTGCTGACCACCTTCACTGAGTTGTTTTCTTCAGTCTTCCTGAACACATCCACTGTCTTCATAGCAATAAAAAATAATAGAAGGGCAACACCAATTTAATAGCACCCCGAGAGGTTCTGTGGAAGGAACTCTGCTAAGTGTTGTGTAAATGTCGTCTCGTTGGGCCACATCTGTTGGGCTCACTCTGTATACAGAGAGCCTTGTACAGTGACTGGTCCAAAGAAGGAACTTGGGTAGGTATCTTTGAAGGAATGAATTTTTCTCCTTACATCCTGTAAAGGTAATAGATTTTTTTGCCCCTTTGAGAGATGCTCCTGTGGCTGTGAACTTTAAGTGAACTTTTCAAGGCCACAAAGCCAGGGCGTAGCAGAAGTGGGATTCAGACTTAGGTGTTTGTGGCTCCAGGGCTTTGTGTCCTACCGGTCGGAGCTGGCTGTTGTGCACGTNTCTGGGGAACCTGTTAGGCAAGCTAGAGAGCTATCAGAGGGGGGTTAACTGAAACATCCCTTTCAAATGAAGAAGACTAAAGCCCTGATTTGACTTTTTCCAGAGAATATCAGAAGAGTGGAAAAGCAGAGTACAAAGTCTGGTAGATTCTTATTTTTTGGGGGGGTGGAGGCTCAGGAAATTCCAGGGGGAACCCCTGAAACCTGATCATGTCCTTGCATATGTCAGGCTTCCTTCTGCATGACCTTGTCATGGGCGAGATTCCTCACGCTGGCTCCCGGCACATACCAACTTGCAAGAGATCCCACATAAATAAAACAATCTTGAAAAAGAAAAACAAAGATGGAGGAGTCACACATCTTGATTTCAACATTTAGCACAAATCAGTAGTAACAGAAGCACTGTGGTATCAGTGTAAGAATAGACTTACAGATAAATGGAATAAAACTGAAAATCCAGAAAGTAAACCCACACACCCATAGTCAATTAATCCTTGACAAAGGGGGCAAGAATACACAATGGAGAAAAGACAGTCTCTTTGGGAAGTGGCGTTGGGAAACCCGGACAGCAGCTATGTACCTTGATGAAGTTATAACACACAATAGATATTTCAAAATAAATAGATTCAAACCAGGATTCAGAATTACCCACAACTCACTTCTATCTATCCCTCCCAAATCTTTTCTACTTTAGAAAATAACAGCACTGTTCAGTTGCTGTGACCAAAAACTTGGAAGTCATCACTGAGGACTCTCCTTCAGTCCCTATTTCCAATTATGATGCCTTATTGAGTCTACTTCCACACAGTACGTACATACCATACTCTCTTCATCTCCAGTGTTACTCTTTTATTCAAACCACTTCTATCCATTATCTAATCCACTGCAATGGCTTCCCATTTTTGCCATCCTTCCATTTTTGCCTTCCTAAAATATCTCTGTGCAATAAAATAAGTGATCTTTTTAAGATGAAATCAGATTACACCATTTCTTTACTAAAAATCTACTCTAATTGCTTCCTATTTCATATAGAATAAAATCCATTTTCTTACAAAAACTCATGAGGCCCTTCACTATATAGTCTTATCAATTTCTGAAACCAGGATAAACAAGGAAAAGAGATATATGATAGCAAATATATTGAGATTATAGAAGAAATAAAACTAGAGTGTAATGGTGAAAGCATGCTAAGTCATTTTCCATGGGAATGATAGTAGATAATAAATATGAAAATAAGAAAAGAGCTTAAAATTATATTATTTAGAAATACTGATGCATTTAATAAGAAAAAATTATTTTAATGTTTCAGTAAGAGCCAAACTTTTTATTATAAATTATTTAATGAATAGTGAAGGAGAGGGAAACCTGGCATGCTCCAATCCACGGGGTCACAACGAGCTGGACAGCCCTTAGCGACTGGACAGCAATACCATTTATTTAATGGCATCTCCCCAGGTGGAACTGGTGGTGAAGTATCCACCTGCCAATGCAGGAGACATAAGGATGTGGGTCTCTGGGTCAGGAAGATTCTTTGGAGTAGGAAATGGCACCCCACTTTAGTATTATTGTCTGAAAAATTCCATGGACAGAGCAGCCTGATGGGTTACAGTTGATGGGGCCACAAAAAGTTGGACACGACTGATGAACTGAGCACACATTTATTTAGTGAATGCAAAGTGACTGCAACTTAATTATTAAGAGGTAGATTAATTTCTTGGATATCAAAAAATATATCAGAGTACATGGCCTACTGTTTCCCAACTCATTTTGCAATGCTAACATACACCTCTTATCATAAACTGATAAAAGAAACAAAATCTCAATTGTATTTATAAAATATAATAAGTTATAAATATATGATTAATAAAAAATAAGAAAAAAGCCCAGCAGCATTGTAAAAGAATAACACAACATGGCAAGTTAGGAATTATTCTATGAATGAAAAGATGATTCTATCATTAGAACATCTATCAAGTTGGCAGATTCATGTTGATGTATGGCAAAACCAATACAGTATTGTAAAGTAAAATAAACTAAAATTTTAAAAAATAATAATAAAAAAACAAAAGCAGGAACTGAAAATTTTTTTAATTAAAAAGTATATATTAGGATAAATTTTATGAAGAACCATTAGAAAGAACGTTGTAAATTTTGCAGCCACACCTCATAGGTCTTTAAGCATGATACTGTAAAAAGTTTCTAAGATCAATTAGTATTGAGGTAGGAAACAAAAGTAAAAATCTACTTTTAATATAAAGTTACTAAGGGCAGTTTCATTAAAATCAGAAAGAGGACAGGCCTGCTCCCTATTGCTTCTGATATTGAATAGTGATGGGAAGTTTCTAAGGAATGCCATGAGAAAAGGCACTGTAAATGAATTACAAAATCCTGTATAAAGGGTGGGAGGCAACAGTATCATGTTTGATAAATGATGAGATTATATATCATTAGAAACCTAAAAGGCTCTACTAAAAATATCAAAACAATAAGAATCCAACTATAAATCTTTTTTTTTCACTACCATTAACAAAAGAGATATAGAATTAACAAAAATCAGCAAAATGATGAAACATGTCAGAGTAAATAAAAAGGAATGTCAAAAGACCCTCTTGCAGAATCAGTATTTAATTGCTGCAAATGGCACAACAGGACAAAAATAAATTAAAAACTCATTTTCCACTATGTAAAAACCTAACATAATTTAAATAGTGAAAGTCCCTCAGTCGTATCCAACTCTGTGACCCCATGGACTATAGTCCACTAAATTCTCGAGGCCAGAATACTGGAGTTGGTAGTCTTTCCCTTCTCCAGGGGATTTTCCCAACCCAGGAATCGAACCCAGGTCTGCTGGATTATAGGTGGATTCTTTACCAGCGGAGGCACAAAGGAAGCTCAAGAATACTGGAGTGGGTAGCCTATCCCTTCTCCAGCGGATCTTCCCAACCCAGGAATCAAACAGGAGTCTCCTGCATTGCAGGCGGATTCTTTAACAACTGAGCTATCAGGGAAGTCCCAACACTATTCAAATAGTTTGTCCCTAATAATAATTACTATGGTGGTGGTTTAGTGGCTAAGTCATGTCCAACTCTCTGTGACCCCAATGGACTGTGGTCCACCAGGCTCCTCTGTCCATGGAATCTTCCAGGCAAGTATACTGGAGTGGGCTGTCATTTCCTTCTCAGGGGATCTTTCCCACCCAGGGATTGAACCTGAGTTTCCTGCATTGAGGGTGGATTCTTTACCAATTGAGCCACCAGGGAAGCCCATATGAAATAAATATATATTAATTATTAATTGATATAACTAATTTATTATAATTAAAAATGTATGAATTAAATCATAATTGCCCTCAATGATTTGAGATGTTCAAATACTCTTGTAGGTGGTGAAAGAAATTGACAAACCGATTTCTCTCATTATGAGTCTCAATCATAGGACTCTCATTTCCCTGGCTGGTGATTTGTTTAATAATGGGCCTATGGCCATTTTTGGTCAATTAGACATGTTATAAAGTCTGTAGGTAAGACTTCTGGGAAAGTTTCCACTGCTCCTATGATATAGATATAGGAAGAGTCCCAGCCTCATCTTCCCTGAATACCTAAATACGAAACCTGGACCTGGAATCATTGTTACCAACAGAGGATGGCAAAACATACATGACACTAGAACTACTTCTGATGAGAAACAATACATTTCTTTATCATTTAAATCAGTTTGGTCAAGATTATCACTGTTTAAAGCAGCCCAAAAGAAATAACTGAACTGCATATTTGAAAAAGCAAGCAAATCTGAATAAGATTTGTTTAGTGGATTCCTGCNAAATATATGATTAATAAAAAATAAGAAAAAAGCCCAGCAGCATTGTAAAAGAATAACACAACATGGCAAGTTAGGAATTATTCTATGAATGAAAAGATGATTCTATCATTAGAACATCTATCAAGTTGGCAGATTCATGTTGATGTATGGCAAAACCAATACAGTATTGTAAAGTAAAATAAACTAAAATTTTAAAAAATAATAATAAAAAAACAAAAGCAGGAACTGAAAATTTTTTTAATTAAAAAGTATATATTAGGATAAATTTTATGAAGAACCATTAGAAAGAACGTTGTAAATTTTGCAGCCACACCTCATAGGTCTTTAAGCATGATACTGTAGAAAGTTTCTAAGATCAATTAGTATTGAGGTAGGAAACAAAAGTAAAAATCTACTTTTAATATAAAGTTACTAAGGGCAGTTTCATTAAAATCAGAAAGAGGACAGGCCTGCTCCCTATTGCTTCTGATATTGAATAGTGATGGGAAGTTTCTAAGGAATGCCATGAGAAAAGGCACTGTAAATGAATTACAAAATCCTGTATAAAGGGTGGGAGGCAACAGTATCATGTTTGATAAATGATGAGATTATATATCATTAGAAACCTAAAAGGCTCTACTAAAAATATCAAAACAATAAGAATCCAACTATAAATCTTTTTTTTTCACTACCATTAACAAAAGAGATATAGAATTAACAAAAATCAGCAAAATGATGAAACATGTCAGAGTAAATAAAAAGGAATGTCAAAAGACCCTCTTGCAGAATCAGTATTTAATTGCTGCAAATGGCACAACAGGACAAAAATAAATTAAAAACTCATTTTCCACTATGTAAAAACCTAACATAATTTAAATAGTGAAAGTCCCTCAGTCGTATCCAACTCTGTGACCCCATGGACTATAGTCCACTAAATTCTCGAGGCCAGAATACTGGAGTTGGTAGTCTTTCCCTTCTCCAGGGGATTTTCCCAACCCAGGAATCGAACCCAGGTCTGCTGGATTATAGGTGGATTCTTTACCAGCGGAGGCACAAAGGAAGCTCAAGAATACTGGAGTGGGTAGCCTATCCCTTCTCCAGCGGATCTTCCCAACCCAGGAATCAAACAGGAGTCTCCTGCATTGCAGGCGGATTCTTTAACAACTGAGCTATCAGGGAAGTCCCAACACTATTCAAATAGTTTGTCCCTAATAATAATTACTATGGTGGTGGTTTAGTGGCTAAGTCATGTCCAACTCTCTGTGACCCCAATGGACTGTGGTCCACCAGGCTCCTCTGTCCATGGAATCTTCCAGGCAAGTATACTGGAGTGGGCTGTCATTTCCTTCTCAGGGGATCTTTCCCACCCAGGGATTGAACCTGAGTTTCCTGCATTGAGGGTGGATTCTTTACCAATTGAGCCACCAGGGAAGCCCATATGAAATAAATATATATTAATTATTAATTGATATAACTAATTTATTATAATTAAAAATGTATGAATTAAATCATAATTGCCCTCAATGATTTGAGATGTTCAAATACTCTTGTAGGTGGTGAAAGAAATTGACAAACCGATTTCTCTCATTATGAGTCTCAATCATAGGACTCTCATTTCCCTGGCTGGTGATTTGTTTAATAATGGGCCTATGGCCATTTTTGGTCAATTAGACATGTTATAAAGTCTGTAGGTAAGACTTCTGGGAAAGTTTCCACTGCTCCTATGATATAGATATAGGAAGAGTCCCAGCCTCATCTTCCCTGAATACCTAAATACGAAACCTGGACCTGGAATCATTGTTACCAACAGAGGATGGCAAAACATACATGACACTAGAACTACTTCTGATGAGAAACAATACATTTCTTTATCATTTAAATCAGTTTGGTCAAGATTATCACTGTTTAAAGCAGCCCAAAAGAAATAACTGAACTGCATATTTGAAAAAGCAAGCAAATCTGAATAAGATTTGTTTAGTGGATTCCTGCTACTAGTCAGAAAGCTATGTACTAGATAAATAATCAAAGAGGCAGAAAATGTTGAGGTATACCTTTGAAAGAAGATATCGACATTGTAGTATAATTGAAGTCAATCTAAGCATAACAATACCTGGCATAAGAAGGAAAATTTTGTGTTAACATATATTTTTCTAATATCCCACATTTTCTTTTTTTTTCCCAGATAATGTCACTCATATGCACATTTGAATGTCACGAATAGCCTTCAAAAAAGAAGTATGATAGCTTGAAATATGGAAAAATAAACACAAGATCTTTAGACCAGGCTTGCTCTTCCCATCTCTGCTGATAAACCCTTCTGAGAGTGCTTTAATGGCATGCATTTGAGATAAGGAAGGGGCTGAACTGTCAAGGGATTCACAATTTGAACTGGTGAATGTGAATATGTGGAAATTACATATACCTTCATGAAAGTTTACACACAATATCTGGACTAAGAGTTTGCATGGCCTTTCTCAAAATACTTATCAGCACAGCATGTAAAGTTATTTTCTGAAGAAACCACGAATCAGCATGGTTTCTGTTTTTGTACTATTA
Organism: Neotragus pygmaeus; assembly: GCA_006410875.1. Lineage (NCBI taxonomy): Eukaryota > Metazoa > Chordata > Mammalia > Artiodactyla > Bovidae > Neotragus > Neotragus pygmaeus. The sequence goes on from SJYV01019855.1 coordinate 160,820, forward strand.
ACATAAAATCACTGGGATACTTTTTCTACTCCTGAGTGGTAATATTCAGAAGTAGGTTTGTAGAAAAATTATATTTCCAAAACAACTAAGCCATCATTGCATTCAGTCACTGGCACTGATGAATCTTTGTGAATGCAAAACTGTTTCAGTGGATTAAATTATCTCCTAATGATGACAGATTCTAGAGAATTAATTATCAATTGATTCTATTTTTAAATGAAAATTGATTAGGCATATATTTAGCCAAAATTAATTGGACTTCTAATAAAGTATCCCTCCAGGTTGAAATAGCATTACAAATTGGTAAATATCTAAAAATGGTAAGAATAAAAGGTATACAAACACAAGGTCAAAGAACTGGAAGTGGGCTTCTGTATTATATTTCATTTCTATTTTTTAATAAATGATAAGCAATCACTTATGGTTTTTTAATTGAAGTATAGCTTTAATTCTAAAAGGAAAAGCAAAATCTTAACATGACACATGTGCATTTTTATATACATAAGTATGCCAGGTTTTATAATGACTTTGAAGTTTTATGCTTTGTTTGTATAGTGACTGGAACAAAATTAAATTTCAGTTGTGAGGTCAATTCCATTGTCTTTACTCAAGTATAGATTGCCATGATAGCATGATTAGGTCAAATATGTTAAATGAGTATTAAAAGAATAGCTTTATGACAAACAAAAATGTGGAAATCTAAAGCTGAAGCTAATGCACTGTGGGAACAGAAAAGTACACATCATAAGTGCAAAAAATCCTTTCACTGCTCTGCTCCAGTGAAGCCTAAAATGCCAAGAAAAAAGAACTTAATGATTTAAATGTAAAATTTCACTGATATTCCAAACTGCTCTAGTTTGTTCATTAAATTATAATTTATTCTTAGAAAGTGTGCTAACAAAAAAGTTGTTAAAACTTTTACAAGTATTCCATCCTGCTTATCCACACAGAATTAATAGTCTATGCTGGAAGAGTTTTTAACATATTAGCTAGTATGGCCAGGTCATCCCTCTCAGATCTTATGAAAAATGAAGACTCTGGCTTTGGTGTTATGTGTCCTATCCAGTCACCAAGCTTGTGATTTTTGCGAGCTTTAACAAATTAAATATTTAGAATCTTGTAACTGGTCTATGGACAGATTTTGAAGTGCCATTGAAATTTACTAAAATTTCTACTGAATGGTAAGACTGCTTGCAAGAGATATTAACTGTTATTTTCAATTAAAGGGCTTCCCTCATAGCTCAGTTGGTAAAGAATTTGCCTGCAATGCAGGAAACCCTGGTTCGATTCCTTGGTCAGGAAGATCCCCTGGAGAAGGAATAGGCTACCTACTTCAGTATTCTCGGGCTTCCCTGATGGCTTACCTGGTAAAGAATCTGCCTGCAATGCGAGAGACCTGGGTTTGATCCCTGGGTTGGGAAGATCCCTGGAGAAGGGAAAGGCTATCCACTCCAGTATTCTGGCCTGGAGAAATCCATGCACTGTATAGTCCATGGGGTCGCAAAGAGTCAGACAGGACTGAGCGACTTTCACTTCACTTTCAATGAAAACAAATATTGCATTCACCTCAAATTATGAAGAATGAGAAACATAAAAAGTAATATTTTATTTTAGGGTAGCTATTATTTGTTCCTAATTTTTAGCATTCCACAAAATCAACATATCACATAAACAGCCCTTGTCATCTCACTTCAATTCAATTCAATCTCTTTGACTGTCCCTTTAATGTTACAAAATAAATACTGTAAATCACATCACACACTTTTACCACCTTAGTTAAGATGCCATGTCAGTGCTGGATAAATTATTTCAAGAAGTTAAACCGAACAAAACCATTTGGTCATTTCCCCTTTATCTGTGTAGAAGCAACACCCAGTAGTAAAATAAACAAATACAGATATATGACAGAGATTCAATGAATGAATGAAACATCCATGCACTAGGGTATTTTCAGATCACATTAGGACAATCTATCTGAGAAGTGTATAAGTTAGCAAGGAAAGCCACCATAAATACATTTTGTATCCGAGTGAGACTTGACTGAGAGTGTGTGAACACACCATCACACATGGAGTTCCTTCATTAGGAAAGAAAGCTCAAAGCCTTTGCATTAATATGAAGGTCAATAGCAGTACTTTTTAATAATAACAATTTTAGTTAAAATTATGATCCATCACCCATTGAGCTAAGCACTCAACATGTTGCATCACTTAATGCTTACAGCATCTTTCTGAACCTGTTGTAGTAGCATCTTCACTTTGCATATGAAGAAAATGAGACTGAGAGAAATTAAATAATTGCCCAAAGTCATGCAGCTATGCGAATACAGAGTAGAAATGTAAAACTGAAATGGAATGTCATTAAAAAATAATATGTCAAAAATATGATGCTATTAACTTTCAAATAAGGCATAAAGAAATTGACTGAATCCAATCAAGCCTTGCAAATTTAAACAGTAACCAGGAAACACTGCAAAACTCATCTCAAGTGAAGGAAATAGATCAGGATTCACCTGTTTACAGAGCAGTTATTAAGAAAATAAGAATTATCTTAAACATCACTAGCTAGGTAGGATCATCCTGAAACCCTATGATCTTCCTATCCTGTGTCCTATCCTGTGTCCTCATGTAAAATCTATGCCCAAGACACAACCATTACCAGCCCAGATCTTTAATCCCATCCTTCATCCTAAATGATAAAACTGGTCCTACTAGTTGAACTTGTAACATAAGATTAAGAATTATATCAGTTCAATTTTGATCAGAGATCAAGAAAAAAATGTTTAAAAAAGAGAAAAAAAATGATTGTTGTAGTGTTTATATAAAGATAATTTAGACCTGTAAACAACATTAAAAAATAATTGAATAACTATTGAAATACAGAAAAGGTAAAGTGGTATAGCCAAAAGCTGTAAGTAAATAAGTATGCTCAGTCACTTCAGTCGTGTCCGACTTTGTGAGATCCCATAGATGGCAGCCCACCAGGCTCCCCCATCCCTGGGATTCTCAAGGCAAAACACTGGTGTGGTTGCCATTTCTTCTCCAATGAGTGAAAGTGAAGTCGCTCAGTCGTGTTTGACCCTGAGCGATCCCATGGACTGCAGCCTACCAGGCTCCTCCATCCATGGGATTTTCCAGGCAAGAGTACTGGAGTGGGGTGCCATTGCCTTCTCCTAAATAAGTATGGAACTCTACAAATACTTAGTCAAAACAAGAAGGGAAGGAGGGACAGGGGAATGCAGACAACAGGTACAACAGAGAAAAGAGTAAAATTATAGATGCCAATTGAAACACTATGAATAATTAAATTATTAACGTCACAGATACCCCAATTGAAAGCTAAGATTGTCGAAAGAGATAAGTTTGGATTTCTACTTCTGAACAAATTGGAGTAAAGCGTACAGGGATTACCTTCACACCTTAAAATACCATAACACTAAGCAAACTAGATGAGAAATAGACTTCAAACATTAAGTGTCGGGAGCCAGCACGAGAGATCCCACCCATGACAAGGTCATGTGGAAAGACAGGGGCTGGACTCTGACAATTAAGCAGTAGCACATTACCGTGATCCCTGGGAGAAGTGAACAGATGAGGGGACTACAATTGCCCCAGAAAATGCCTGAAGGGAGTTTCCAGAGCCATAGAAGGGGAAGCTCAGATGTTGCCCATCAGTCTCGCTCAGTGTCACAGCCTTCCAGGAAGTGTTGTGTTTTCATATAGATAGTCAAATAGATCAAGAGACTAACACACAGATTGATAACTGATTTTCAACAAGGTTGCAAAGATAATCCAGAGAATAAAAGATAGTCTTTCCAAGAAATAGTGCTAAAACAACTGGATTTCTGTTGAAAAGGAAAAAAAGGGATTCTACGCCGTAGTTGCTATTTAGTCATTCAGTCGTGTCCAACTCTGTGACTCCATGGTCTGTAGCCCGCCAGGCTCCTCTGTTCATAGGATATCCCAGGGAAGAATACTAGAGTGAGTAACCATTTCCTCCTCCAGGGGATCTTCTCAACCAGGGATCGAAACTGTCTCCTGCATTGGCAGGTGCAACTGAGATACCAAAACAAGTTTCATATCTAAATATAAACCTAAAATTCTAATTCTTGTAGGAAAAAAAAATTGAAGAAATATTTGCTTCAATTAGGAAAATTTTCTTACACAAAAACACAATCTGTAAAGGAATAAATTTACAAATTTGACTTCATTAAAATTGAAAACTTCTGCTTTTCAATATCTATTGTTAAGAACATGAAAGTTACATATTTGATAAAGGGCTAAAATATATGAAGAAACATTGAAACTCAAAAATCAGAAAACAAGCAAGCCAATGGTAGAGAAATTGGACAAAAGATTTGAATAGACACTTCATGAAAGAACGTATACAGAAGATACATAACAACATAGGAAAGATCAACATCAGGAGACAGAGAAATGTGAATTAAAACCTCAATGAGCTACCACTGTATATCTATTAGGATTTTTAAGATTAAAACCATTGACTTTTTCAAATATTGGTGAGGTTATGGAGGAAATGGAACTCATACACTGATGGAAGGAATGCAAGATTTTATAACCATTTTGTAAAAGAGTATGGCAATGCCCTTTAAAGTTAAACCACCTACCTAACATACGATCCACCCATTCTCCTCTTAGATAATTACCTAAGAGAACTGTAATACCCTCAAATTGAAAGCAACTATGTATTCACCGAGCAATAACTGGAAAAACAAATTTCAGTAAATCTATACAATGAAGCACTAATTAGCAACAGAAAGGAATAAACTGTTCATACATGCTACATGGATCAATCTTAAAATATGTATTCTGAGAAAAAGAAGACAGACATCCAAAAAAGGATACAGCATATAGTCCCACTTATCTAAAATTCTAGAGAAATTAATTAATCCATTATGAAAGAAAAGAGACTGTGGTTGCCTAGCGGTAGACAGGCAATTTATGTATCTTTGTATGTCCCAAAGCACTTAGCACTGTAATTAACCATATCATAAAACCAAAGACTATTTATCTAAATGAAAAATACACAAAAACTTTTGTGACTTTTTTGTAAGAGAGAGTATGGGATGGGAGGGAGGGATTACAAAATAGTTTAAGGAAGCTTTGAGGTGATGACTACATTCATCATTTTGTGGGTGGCAATTGTTGCATGGGTATAGGCACAGGTGCAAACACATCAAATTGTACATTTAAAAATGTACAGTCTACTTATTGCTGTGTATCTGAGCAAGAAAAAGAGACTCAATATAGAGATAAAATTCTCTCTTATGGCAAGAGGTATTTGATTCAATTTTCTTCTTTAATTGTTAAAAACAAGAATGAAATCTAAAATTTGAATATAAAGTTAAAAGGAAATAATTTGAATTGAATAAACAAAAAATTTATTATAAGCTATAGGTGCACATATTTTCTTTTCTTTTTTTAATAAAATATAATTTAGCACTATGAATATCAATTCATTTCCTACAAATGAGTGTTGCATCTATTTTAACAATTGTTTTCTTTCAGTTTTATGGTTTCATTTAAAAATTTTTATTTTACTATTCACAAAGAAGAATTAAACATCTTAAAAATTATAAAAACATAAAAGTGAATAATATATCACCATTTGGAATAAAGAAAGCCTTTTACATCTTATACAAACATTCCAGTGTTCTAAAAGGAAAATTTAACCACATATGTAAAAGCTTAAGGAGAACTTTTAGGAAATTATTCTTACATAATATGAAATAGAAATCTAAAATATTTTTCTACAATCCTAACTGTTATGTAATATCATACATGCTTGGCTCTACGTCCCTACTCTTCCTCCTGGCCTATCAGGCTTGTTTATATCTACAACTATGTCAGAATGATTTTATTAACATATGTATACATAAAATTTCATACTAGTTGAATTAGCTCCCAATCATTGTTTTGTTGTTTTTTTTTTTTCAAAAATCCCTTGGCAATTTACTTATCCAGATAAAATTTGATGTATAATTTTTAAGCACTGTCTTAAATTTAATTAACTTAATATTAATTAATTAACTGATTAAGAAGGACTGACACATTTAACATGCTTTATTGCCTAGCCTAGGGCATCAGTCATTGAGGTTGTCCCTTATGAAATAAAGTCAGTTTCTTCACATTGTTTTCACTTCACATGTTACTATAAATAGAATTAGCAAATGTTCTTGCATATATTAAATGTGCTTGCATATATTATATATAGTGAACTTGAAAAGAATGCTTTTGGAAATTTACCAATACTAAATCCACTGCCAACAACAGAAAAAAAGGATGAGTTATCTTTGGAAAATAATAGCGTGGTTCTAATACAAAACCAGATCCTCAGAAGTTCTAAAATGTTATTTGTTAAATTACACTACTATTGAAATTACCTGTACTAAATTCTCCTTTGGAAATTACTTCATAGATTGAATTTGTTTGCATAATATGTCTGCAGAATGGGGACATATCTCTTTGTCACCGTTCAAATACTGGCATGATTGTGAAGAAAACCAAAATTAATCCCTTTACTTTATTGTTGCAATTTATCTATCTTTGTATGTCCCGAAGCATTTAGCACAGTAATATAACCATATCGTAAAACCAAAGACTATATCTCTAAATGAAAAACTCACAAACATTTTTGTAACTTTTTTTGTTTCAAAATATGTAGCCCCCTGTCATGTAAACTGATAAGAAAAACACAGCCTTCTCTCTATAAACCCCCTCCTGGGAAAATAAATTACTAACCATAACTTCAACAGTTGCATACATAAAATGTGCAACTCTGAAAGGCCTCATGACAGTAAATGTACTCTCAACCCTGAGAAAATAATTACTGAGTGACTGATGCTGTGTGGTGTGAGAAAAGACTTCACATTCTGAACACTAAGTTATGAGGTTTTGATCCTGTTCTCATTTTTCCTGTGATTCCAATAACGTGTTTTCATCTCTAGAGCAAAGGAGGCTAAAGTTTTCCCTTCCATCCAATATCTTTAGCCAGTTTGTATAGTGTCATTTTCCTGTCATTTAATACACAAAAGCAGGTGTTCCTCAGCTCCTCACCTTCCATCATGTCTGCTGTAAATTTTTCAATGATTCTTTGAATGGGTTGAAGACAACTCATTCTCTCAGCACTTCTTTTTATGAACATTCAGGGACTACAGTTAAGACAGAGCCTGGTGTAAGAGAACAGAAAGCAAGAAATTATAGTCTGAGATGTGAAGTCAACAATAAGTTGAGAAAGAGATAGGTGGAGTTTCAGCTTCANCTCTCAGCACTTCTTTTTATGAACATTCAGGGACTACAGTTAAGACAGAGCCTGGTGTAAGAGAACAGAAAGCAAGAAATTATAGTCTGAGATGTGAAGTCAACAATAAGTTGAGAAAGAGATAGGTGGAGTTTCAGCTTCAACATGAGTCCTTCCAATGAACACCCAGGACTGATCTCCTTTAGGATGGACTGATTGGATCTCCTTGCAGTCCAAGGGACTCTCAAGAGTCTTCTCTAACACCGCAGTTCAAAAGCATCAATTCTTCAGCACTCAGCTTTCATTATAGTCCAACTCTCACATCCATACATGACCTGGAAAAACCATAGCCTTGACTAGATGGACCTTTGTTGGCAAAGTAATGTCTCTGCTTTTTAATATGCTCTCTAGTTTGGTCATAGCGTTCCTTCCAAGTAGTAAGCATCTTTTAATTTCATGGGTGAAATCACCATCTGCAGTGATTTTGGAGCCCAGAAAAATAAACTCTGCCCCTGTTTCCACCATTCCTCATCTATCTGCCATGATGTGATGGGACCAAATGCGATGATCTTAGTTTTCTGATGTTGAGCTTTTAGGGAAACATTTACTCAAGGGTTTCCAAGAAAAGTGAGTTGACAGTTGATACATATTATCTAGGAAAACTTTTTTCTTATTGAAAAAAAAAAAACAGAATTGTAAACATAATCATTAAAGGTTGGGGCCATTTTCCATCCAATTCCATTTCTCTTATTGCCATAGTAATAGGGTTTTAACTGAGCACATAGTTACCTAGTTAAAGCTTACATTATCCAGCTTCTTTTTCAGCTAATGGTGGTAAGGTAATAAAATTCTTATTTTAAAGGATGTGTTCTTATTTTATTTAGAAGATGTGTGAGTGGAAATGATGCTTATGACTCCTAAGGTCACTAGTGTGAAAGAAAATTATCCATTGACAGACGAATGGATAAGAAAGCTGTGGTACATATACACAATGGACTATTACTCTATTAAAAAGAATGCATTTGAATCAGTTCTGATGTGCTGGATGAAACTGGAGCCTATTATACAGAGTGAAGTAAGTCAGAAAGAAAAACACCAATATAGTATATTAATGCATATATCCAGAATTTAGAAAGATAGTAACAACGACCCTATATGTGAGACAGCAAAAGAGACACAAATATNTGGAGCCTATTATACAGAGTGAAGTAAGTCAGAAAGAAAAACACCAATATAGTATATTAATGCATATATCCAGAATTTAGAAAGATAGTAACAACGACCCTATATGTGAGACAGCAAAAGAGACACAAATATAAAGAACAGGCTTTTGGACTCTGTGGGAGATGGTGAGGGTGGTGAGATGATTTGAGAAAATAGCACTGAAACACGTACATTACCATATGTGAAATAGATGACCAGTCCAAGCTCAATGCATGAAACAGGGTGCTCAAAGCTGGTGCACTGGTCAACCCAGAGGGATGGGATGGGGAGGGAGGTGGACAGAGGGCCAGGATGGGGGACACGTGCACCCATGGCTGATTCATGTCAATGTATGGCAAAAACCACCACAATGTTGTAAAGCAATTAGCCTCCACTTAAAATAAATTAATTAAAAACAAAAAAAAATTTTCTGACTTTCACTTGCTGCCTTTCCCCTTCTCTCAGACTGGAACATGGTGCAGGAGTGGCTCAGCTTTGACTTGATAGATAAAGAAAACATTCTTTCAAATGCAATGATGGAAAGGGCGTCTGTTGGTCTTGTCAGTTTGAGACCCTGTCAGCCTGAATAACTAACCTGCAGACTTTTACATGAGAACTCAATTTCTATCTGATTTAAGCAACTACGTTTTGTGGTCTCTGTTTCTGTGTGTGTGTTGGGGGTGGGGGGTGCACAGACTCTTAGCCATGTCTAACTTTTGTGACCCAATGGACTGTAGCCCTTCAGGGTCCTCTGTCCATGGGATTTTTCCAGGCAAGACTACTGAGTGGGTTGCCATCTCCTTCTGCAGGGAATCTTCCTCACGCAAGAGCTGAACATGCATCTTAATCATCTCCTGCATTGGCAGGCAGATTCTATATTACTGCACCACCACCTGGGAAGCCTGTTTCAGTAAATGAGTCTAATTCAAACTAAAACAGGGGTTTACATATAAATGACATTCAGCTTAAAATCTGAAAAAATATTGTGCTAACACTCAAATAATGATGAATCCAAGAGCCACTAAGGGAAAATTTAAAGTGGGGCATGAAAAACAATTCTGCAATCTGATATCTATATATATAATGAAATAATATTTTTTAAAAGTTTATTACCCAAACAAAATGAAAAGTTAAATCATTTGAATCCATTATCAAAAATATAAAATAAAATTTGGAATATAAGAAACAGAAAAAAATATGAAATGGAAAGCAACATGAAATGAAAAAGAAGCTGAATGAAATAAGCTGTGAAGTTTCTTTAGTAAAGAAGCTAAAATTTTAAATTAGATTTCAATCTCTCTATTTGAAGTCTCAAAGAACTAGAATCTTGCCACAGAAAATATAACTAGTTATGAAGAGTAAAATGGACAATGAGATTAAATGATGGGACAATAGGCATTTTATCAGAAAGAAACTAGAAGAGTGGATAAAACTAATCATAAATATTTAAGATAAAACTAAGCTGAAATGAAAGAAAAACACATGATGCTTTTTGTAATGCTTAAAGAATAAATTTCTACAAAAATCAAAGGAAAGAAATAATTAGGCTATTTATAAGGAAATAAAAACTAGGCTTTACGCATCTAAAACTGTATCTAAGAATATTTTAAAACACCAAGTGATGTTTAACAGAGAGAGAAGAGTATGGCAAAAACATAAATAGTGAAGTTAATATTCTTCTGTGAAGTTACTGGAATTATATTCATTGATATGTAAAGACTCCATGAAAATTACTTGAAGACATATTTCATCAATCCCCAAAGAATCAAATAATAGATCTTAAAATAATGGAATAATCATTTATACTGCATAAGTAGTTAGGAAAAGAAAAGGAAAGAAATAAAAATCATGAGATAAGGATGTGTACTTTTACAGCAAATCCCAAAGCACTAGTAAAAACTGGAAGACAAGCAGTACCTGTGAAAATAACTGAAGCCCAAAGTTCTAAAAATGAGACATTCATAGACATATTTCTATGCATGATGTTTTCTCACAAAAGGAAGCTATGATTACTGCACATGCCTATAACAGGAAGTGCACATATTTATATTGTTGGGAATGTTCTATGTACATGAATGGGACCTGGGGACAGGACGCTGTGCACAGAGTCTACGGACAGACTGGGTAGTTGGGTAGCTCACGTGACTCTGCACACATAAGTAATGAATAATGACTCAAACCATGTAAACAAAAATGTACTGTTTTCTACATTTTTGCCAAATTTACTGGGAGCTGACAACAAGCTAACAAGGATATTCTGTTAACACTGAAGTTAACTTCAGGTGGGCCTGGGGTAAGCATCATGGATCTCCCAAGAGGGACACAAGAGGAGCAATGTCAGATGATGGAGCGGAGGGAGAAGAGAGAATGTGATGTGGGACCAGGATGAAGGAATGAGTCAGATCCTAGAAGATGGAGAAGACAAGGAATAGATTCTCCCAGAATCTCCTGTAAGAGTTAGAACTGCTGGAATTTTTTAAACCCGTAAGAATCACTTTGGCATTCTGACCTCCAGAGCTGTAAGAGAATGAATTAATGTTATTTCAACCACTACCTTTGTGGTGATTTGTTGATATTGACAACAATGGGGTTTTTGTTGATCCTTTCATTGGAAGATCAGGAAAGCTGACAAAGCCAGATGGAGAGATGATGTAACAGAATTTGAAGAAGTGAGATGAATACAAACACGCTTCCATAAAAAGTGGGGAATATATGAAGAAAGAGTATGTAGTTAAAACAATAAATTTTATATCAGTGCTTACTGGAGCATGTATGGATGGTGAGGACACCCATTCATCCGTGAGGGAGTAACATATGACACAGGGACAAATGGAGATAATTGCAGGAGAAAGATCCTGATAAGGAAAAAGGGATTTGGTGAGAATCAAGTGCAGATACACTGACCTTTGATAAGGAGTCTCTTCTTTAAGATTATAGCGGAAGATGGGCTGACAGAAAGACTTGGTGATGGTGAGAGACTTTACACATGAGATTCCCCTTCACCCAAGAAGGAAAGGGCAACCACTGAAGTTAAAGAAACATATGGAGTAAGAAGTGTGAAAGGTTATGAAAGGATATGATTTGGTAAGAAATTGATTTTATAAAGTGTATAGTTCACAAGTTTATAGTCTTGTTTTAAAATTGATGATTATACATGTATAGTGACATCAATACAGGCACGCATGTATGTTTTCTCCAACAATATTCAGCAACATGAGTGCAAAATGGAAAGATATTTGAGCATATTTGCACAGACATAATAGGTAGTAGTAATAAGTAGTAATGATCTTCACAAATCATGGGCTCTAAACTGGAAGAGTAGACAGAAAAAGGTGGAAACAGAGTTAAAATGACATCAGTGAGTTCAAGACATTCATAGGATTGCTCAAATAAATGATTCTCATCGTCAAGTGTCCCCAAAGTGGGTCTAGGCTAGAGTTAAAGACACAGAAGGAAAAATACAGGCAAAATATGCTAGCTGATAGGACATGTTTGAAGCTTAAGTATACCCGGTGGGAACTTAGAAATTATGTGGGGTGTAGCACTTTGTGAGAAGATTTTGCATTTCCAATCTTAGAACTGACAAAGAGCAAGAGCAAAAATCACAGAAATCACAGCATAATACTATTATTTGACTTCATTTTAAATTTCTCTAAAGATTGTAAAGCCTTATGCATGAACCCATATGCCTGTGTTGGGATGGCTACACATGTAATAAATAGCCACGTGATCTTTCACACTAGCTCTCAAGACCTTGGTAAATCTGCCATGTTACCATGTCAGTTCCTAAACTTTTAATGTAAGAAAACTTACTCATTAACATAACCAGAAAAGATTCATTAACCAGGTTCACATGATATAAATGAAAATTCAGAATAAGATATAAAATTGAAAATATTATACAAGTATTAGAATACTAATGATAAACATGCCATTATTAAAAGAAAACTGATAATGGACAAATTTTTTTAAGGTTTTTATGATCATACAATTAGGATAATTGTAAATAATTAAAAGACATATTTAAGAGCACCTTATGGTTTTTATTTTGTGATGGATACAACAGACGTTTAACAGCACTCATTTCATTTATCTCACAGTAGGAGTGTTCTTGCCAAAAAGATTTTAAAGTTGAGTCATTCACTAACTTCTACTCCCTAGTCCTAGCTACCTACCTGATCTTTAGGTAGCTGCTTGTGGAGTATTAAAAGGTATTTGCTCCTGAGTTGTGTTTTGTACATCAGTTTAGCAACAAAAGTCTGACAATAATTTCCACTTACTACACTTGTGAGAAAGCTAACGCACATCATGGAGCATTATAATTGCAAATTCTTCCTATGACTCTTTAAAAAGTGGCATAGAGACAGTTACAGAATAAGGAAAGAATGAGGAGAAAGAGGAGGTTAAAATACAATGAGTCATGGAGGTGTCCTACTTCAGAAAACATAGGTGCTATCAATGAAAGTGGAAGAAAGACCTATAGTTCTGGGACATTCAAAAAAATAGAAACATGTGAGTGTATTATGTTTCTATGAAATTGATGAAGCTTTGTTTATTGCTATTCTCTTCATTTAATTCTAAGCTTTACTTACCTTTTTACTTAATTTTACCACCAGAAATAATAAAAGCAAAAATAGTTTACTAAGTCAATACCACTTAACTAATATTGCAAATTTAAAATAAGGAATACAGGGAAGAAAAAGCAAAAATTATTAGAAAGGGTAAAGTTAATCACCTAAGCACCTCTATTATCATGTAAAGGTGAAGCAAGTACAAACAGATGATATCATTGATTTATATTATATATATATAATGTATATTTATAAATGTACATACATATAAATATTATATATAATAAATTCCTTCTTTCCCTTCACTTGCACTTAAAAACTATGTGTGTGTATATCTATATCGATAGCTCATCAGAAATTTCCATTCAATTCAATATTTAGGAGGACACTGAAGTAGTTTAAATGTATTCATAAGCTAAACTAAATAAATGAAACTTTGTAGCCATACGTCCCAATGGAGTTATACCTGATCAGGGTGAAGATTTCAAGTTCTCTGCTACAGACCTCATCCTAACCCTGTCCATCATCACAGCACTGGTAATCACTCCAAGGTACCCTACAGTGATAGCTTCCCAGGTCAGACATCATCCTTGCTGGTTCAAATTCAGGTTTGCCTCAGTTATCTCCCTGAACTGTGCCTTAAAAATCCACCAAAGGTTAGTTAAACATAGACTCTGAAAAATCACATTTAGGTAGAAGACAGAGGATATTGATGACTTAATAGGATTCTCTAAGAATTTTAAAAGTGGGTCAAGACTGAACAGTGTATTTCAATGTTAACAGTATATACAAAGCATAATGGAGACATGGATTAAAAGAAAAAGAAATCTTGAAGAATGATATGTGGGCAAATATGGAAACAAAGAAAATGCACTGTACAAGGAAAAATATGCGTAATGTATGAAATCAGACTCTAGAAGGAAGCAATACGGAAAAATAAGTCAAATAAAACAATTGGACTCTAGCTTTATTCAAGGCTAACTATTAGAAGCTGGAATTAATAAAATAGTAGAAATGTGTTAAATGAAAGTCTCTTACAAATGGAAGTTTTATACTATAATTTGAAAAAGAGCCTACGGTTATCTTTAAAGCTGTGATCAGAAACAGAAGTTCTGATAGATCAAAGTAACATCTTTTATTTCATGTCTCTCTGCAGAACAATTAAGGATTCTGTTATTAGCCATCTGCTAGGTTGGGGTTTTATTTGAAATGAGCTGAAAAGAACGGGATACACCATCCCAGGACTGGATTTGAGTCATCATATGCAGGAATGTTTGTTTATATTAGTGTGACATTTTTGCAGTAGTGTCTTAGTAAAGGACACTTCAAATAAGCTGATAAATTATATGACATGCTCAGACAAGGTAATGGAGTCAATCAGAAAATCTCTCATTAGATAAGGTTACAAAAGCTGTGAGATTATAATAGTTGTGAATAAGATGGGTACAAATTAAAATGTCCAAAAGGCTAAAATTAAGAGTTTTTTTTTTTTTTTTCACAGCAGTGCATTATACAAGAGTTTTTTCCTCTTTTTAGTTTTCAACAAAATTGGAAAATAATTAAGAGTAAAGTGTTTAAGCTTTAAAAACTAGTCTTATTCTGTCATAGTTGAACAATGCACCAGTTAGGAGAAGGTGATTCAGAAAGTTTTGGAAATGCAAGCTACTTTTTATTATTATTATTTTTTTTTTTACTTTACAATACTGTATTGGTTTTGCCACACATCAACATGAATCGGCCACGGGTGTACACGTGTTCCCAATCCCAAACCTCCCTCCCACCTCCCCGCCACACCTTCCCTCCAGGTCATCCCAGTGCACCAGCCCCAAGCAAGCTACTTTTTTTCAGTGACAACTTTCACCAAAATGTCTGTGAAAAATTTCTTTTTGATTTAATCAAAATATTTTTAACTAGTAATACATGAATTGCCTCAGGGGATAGAGAAAAAAGAACTCTGTCATTTTCATTTTATTTATCGAGTATTGAGAGAAACATTTAAAGATCCAGAAAAGAAAACAAAAATGCTTTAAACAAAAATATATGACCATATTTGGTCAAATATGACAACATTTTTTGAACATTAAATATTCTCTTTTTCCCAGAACTTTGAAATCAGGAGCAGCTGATTTCAAAGAGCAGCTGACTCTAGTCCCTGGGTCATGATGGGTCTTCTGAAACTAGAATGGATGAAGTTCTATAAATCAAGATGCCTTATCTTCAAAATCACTTCTTTGAAGATGACTCTATTACAAATCTAAGAACTGAATCTTAAATTCTAGTCTAATTGGTAACTGATAGTTGAGGAAAATTACGGACTGTTTAATTTATGCTTAAATTCAATTGGTTTTTATGCACAATGTTTTCGTATGCTCATTCTCTATTCAGAAATCTCAGAACTATAAAATGTAAGAGCTGGGAGGTGTCATGGAGAATATCGAAAACAGTCTTCATCAGGAAGACTGAATGTAGCACAGAGTGGGAGGAGAGACTCACCCCAATTCCTACTCTCATAACCAGACAGCCAGGAACCCTGAAACACTGAGAACCACAGGTCTTCTCTCTAGGCAATGATGACTCATCAGAGCAGAAGCACATCACCTCTCCAGGGGGACTTTATGGCTGGTCATCTTCCCTCTGAGAAGTTAAAGCAAGAAAGATTGCAGACCCCATGCAGCTGTGGATTCCCATTTATTTCGTTTTCACCATCTGTGTCATTCCTGCCTTCTGCTAGCCAGACTTTGCCCAGTGTCCATAAAAAGAGAACACCCCTGCTCAATTTCTCCAAAGAATGAAGCTTTTTCACCTCCTAGCAAGCTGGCCTGCCCTTCCCCTTGCCTTCTGCACTACCTGGTACCTCCAACCGCAAGGTATTTTAGGAATTCTGCAGGAACATTTCCCCCATCTGCAGGGTTCACAACCCTAACACAGAAGACACTTAAGTTTATAACTCATTCAAGTATCACTCTTCCGCCCTTTCAGAAAATGTTGCTGAGACTTAACTCATTTGCTATGTTTCCCGTTGTTTTTCTCCCTTGGGTAATACCATTTTTGCTTTCTTATCATTTTCATAATGAGGAAATAATAAGGCTTTATTAAGGTACAAAATATGCCCATATATGATAAATTACCACATTTAATATTATTTACCATGAAGAGGAACTAAAGAGCCTCTTTGTGAAGGTCAAAGAGGAGAATGGAAAAGCTGGCTGAAAACTCAACATTCAAAAAACTAAGATCATGGTATTTGGTCCCATTACTTCATAGCAAATAGATGAGGATAAAATGGAAATAGTGACAGACTTTATTTTCTTGGGCTCCAAAATCACTGCAGATGGTGACTTCAGCCATGAAAGTAAAAGACGCTTGCTCCTTGGAAGAAAAACTATGACAAAACTAGACAGCATATTAAAAAGCAGAGACATCACTCTGCTGACAAAGGTCCATATGGTCAAAGCTATGGTTTCTCCAGTAGTTGTGTACAGATGTGAGATTTGGACCATAAAGAAGACTGAACACCAAAGAACTGATGCTTTCAAACTGTGGTACTGGAGAAGACTCCTGAGAGTCCCTTGGATAGCAAGGGGATCAAACTAGTCAATCCTAAATGAAATCAATCCTGAATAGTCACTGGAAGGATTAATGCTGAAGCTGAAGCTCCAATATTTTGGCCACCTGATGTGAAGAGCTGATTCATTGGAAAAGACCCTGATGCTGGGAAAGATTGAGGGCAGGAGGAGAAGGAAGTGACAGAGGATGGGATGGTTGAATGGCATCACTGATTCCATGGACATGAATTTCAGCAAACTCCGGGAGACAGCGAAAGACAGGGGAGCCTGACATGCTGCAGGCCATGAAGCTGAAAAATGTCAGCTATGACTTAGCAATTGAGTAACAATATTAAATTAGTGTGCATATTTTAAAACTTAGGCAGGCAATTATATGAGGACTAGGATTAGAGCTTCATGAAGATTTTGTCTGCTCTGGCCTCCACTGTTTCTTCATCATCTAGAACAGGGCTTGATCAATAACTACTTTTGCATGAATTTATGCACACATATCTATAATATTAGAATCTTCCTGTGTAAAATATTTTCATACTGCAATTGTAAATCATGTTCTTTTTATTGACATGTCATTGCCATTTCAAGTTACCACTGAAACACATGAAAGAGTTAAAAACTTAGGCAGGCAGGCCAAGGGCCTTTAAGGAGGAGTCCAACATTATTCAAGCTTTCCTTAAGCCTTGTGCATCAATGTATCTTGCCAGAGAACTGGCCTTTCTTTAGGTCCTAGAACTAATGATCACACAGCACAATGTCTTTTCTTAGACTCTATATTGATGATTATAACTGTAACAAATCTTGCCTGGGAACCTGCTTCTCAAGATGTGTACCGCTGATTACACAGCAACAGTATACCTTGCCCAGAAACATGTTACCTGTAACCCTTCTCCCTAGCTAATCTTGTACTGAGGTTATCTTAGGAAAGGGTCTGGTGGAACTCTTACAACCTTGAGGTATTCTTTTTATCTATTATTGGCAGCTAGTTGAGAAGTATATAAGGTCCCACTTAAACTAGTGAAGCAGGTTCTCTTTCTACCCCCTTCTGATGTCCATGTCAGAAGCTTTTTCTGTCCTGTTACTTTAAATAAATTTTGCACACAAAGCTCTGAGTGACGGAGACCTGTCTTTGTGCCTGGAGTTAAATCTTCTTTGAAGACCAAGAATCCAGCACCACCGTTCACCATAAACCATCACACAGATTCATATTATGCCACTGCAGGGGATATTTGTAAATGTAGACTCATATTATCTTTAAAAGAAAACTTACATTATATAGAAAAAATTAAGCATAAGTGAGAAAATGTGTGTGTATGTGTGTGTGTGTGTAGTCTCTGATTTAAATGAACAACATTTTATGTTCATCGTTAGCAGTTAAGCTCAAGGAACTTTGACCATATATAAATCAGTCCCAAAGATAGAAAACTTGAGCGACACTTGTGCTTTGATATAAAAATGTAGGGTTTACCTTGAGTTGTATAGTGCACCTTCATTCTGTGGCAGGTAACCACTGCATGTAATTTGGAAAAGACCTTCTNAGGAACTTTGACCATATATAAATCAGTCCCAAAGATAGAAAACTTGAGCGACACTTGTGCTTTGATATAAAAATGTAGGGTTTACCTTGAGTTGTATAGTGCACCTTCATTCTGTGGCAGGTAACCACTGCATGTAATTTGGAAAAGACCTTCTTATACTGTGATTACATGGACCCAGTCTATCATATAAAATACACCCAACATAAAATTCAATAGGGAAACTTTAGAAAGAATGTTTCCACATTTGAGAAACATCTTTCATTTCACTCAACATCTTTCATTTTTGGTTAAAGGGTTAAAAAAATCCGGGAATCATTATAGTCATTCTTTCTAAAAAATTTAATTTACTAGAGTGATGCAGTAAACTGCATACCAATTCTTTCATTTTTGTATTTTCTTTATCTAACTCCCAACTTTCCTTATCTTTCATTTCTCTTCTGTCTTTTTCCCTGTATGTTTTATCCCCTTCTTATCTCCCTGTATGTTTTAATATTTCTCAGTTTTTTTCTTTTCTTCTGTGTTTTTCAATGTCATCTCCCATATTCATTTTCTTCTGAAAAATCAGATTATATAGGCAAGCCTGAAATTGATGTTCCAAAAAATTATACTCCTCTTGTCTTTCGTATCATGCATGCATGATCATTCGCTTCAGTCATGTCTGACTCTTTGTGACTCCCATGGACATTAGCCTTCCAGGCTCCTCTATCCTTGGGATTTCCTGGCAAGAATGCTGCAGTGGGTTACCATTTCCTCTTCCCAGGGATCTTACCAACCCAAACCAGGGATCAAACCTGCGTCTCTTGAGGCTCCTGCACTGGGCCATCTGGGAAGGCCCTGTCTTTTGTATACAATGTGTAATTTGTTGAAGGTATACTGAGTTGGAAAAGGTACTATTCAAATAAAGTTGGGGTAATCTGAGGTTAAACACCATGAGAAAATGAAGAGAATGAAAGTGGGGAGAGAGAAAGGCAAGGATAGAGAGAGAATAGGAGGGAAGCATTTAGGAAATTAGAAATGCATCAAAGAAGAATTGAGGGGAAACTATAACAAAATATATGTGATTAATTATAATGCCATTGATACTGCACCATATGGTCATCTGTTAGGAAGAACAAACAATGGAAAATTGCATTTTTCCCTCTCTCACTCTTCACACATAATCACACATATACATTCTCTGTTTCTCCCACCTTCCCCTCTGAGTACGTAAGCGTGTGTGTTTATATCATAAAGGTAAAGATTGTGGGCTGCTGCTGCTGCTGCTAAATCACTTCAGTCATGTCCGACTCTTCATGACCCCATGGACTGCAGCCCACTAGGCTCCTCGTCCATGGGATTTTCCAGACAAGAGTACTGGAGTGGGTTGCCATTATTTACCCCTAAAGATTTAATTTGAAATTTTATTCAGCTATTGATTACATGAGTGAGTCTTGAGCAAAGTATTAATTTCTCTCTGTTTCAGCTCTCCTTTCCACAATGAGGACTCTAATACTTGCTTCTCAGGTTATTTTCACAGTATTTAAATAATGTCATATCTATTTACTGATTTGGCATGGATCCTAGTAAACATTCAGTTGTAAAAACAGCTAGCAAAATTCGTGTTCTCTCTTCTTTAAGATCACAAACACGAGCCATCTTTGGAGATAACAGAGCCATGGGGGGACGACTGTGAATAGATGTGAGCAAAAGTGATGTGTACCATTCTGGCCAATAAATGCTTTTTACATTTCATTCTCAATGCTCACCCTCCTTCATCTAGTGATGAAGCTTGACCTTAGAAGCCTATGTCCATTTTTCTCTACCCTTCGAAATGTATGTAAATCTCCCAGCCTCCTTCCAACTTTATGACTCAGAACATATCTTTCTCAAGGATCTAAGAACCTTATCTTTGAAATACAAAGATAGAAAGAGATAATATCTTGTCTCTCAGTCCCTATGGGAGGGAGGAAGTCTTACTTCAGTGGATGGCCAAGGAACAAACCCAGATAGTCTAATCTCAGAGGAAAACATTTGTAAACACAGGAATAACTGATCACCCCCCGCCCTCAAAAAAAAGTCCTCCAGCACTTTCTCATTAGCCCACTCGAGTGCCTAAAATCTTCCCAACCATTTGATTCAGTCAAATTCAACCTCTCGGAGGCCAAAAGTCCATTCTATATGTCTGTGTCTCTTTTGTTGTCTCACATATAGGGTCATCATTACTATCTTTCTAAATTCCATATATGTGTGTCAGTATACTGTATTGGTGTTTTTCTTTCTGGCTTACTTCACTCTGTATAATAGGCTCCAGTTTCATCCATCTCATTAGAACTGATTCAAATGTATTCTTTTTAATGGCTGAGTAATACCCCATTGTGTATATGTACCACAGCTTTGGCCTCTGAGGGAGAGGGTGGGATGATTTGGGAGAATGGCATTGAAGCATGTATATTATCATGTAAGAAATGAGGCGCTGGTCTATGGATGCAGGATGCAGGATGCTTGAGGCGGGTGCACGGGGATGATCCAGAGAGACGTTGTGGGATGGGAGGTGGGAGGGGGATTCAGGATTGGGAGCTTGTGTACACCTGTGGTGGATTCATGTCGATGAATGGCAAAGCCAATAGAGTATTGTAAAGTAA
>SJYV01019855.1:183257-214417 GCA_006410875.1 Neotragus pygmaeus
GAAAGGAGAGAAGGACAGAGGGAGGGAGGGAGGGAAAATTCCATTGTGCCTAAAATACTGTATAGTATTGGAGCATCATTGTTTGTTTAGTCACTAAGTCATGTCCAACTCTTTGTAAGCCCACCAGCCTCCTTGTCCATGGGATTTCTCAGGCAAGAATACTGAAATGGGTTGCCATTTCTTTCTCCAGGGAATCTTTTTGACTCAGGGATCAAACCTAAAGCTGTTGCAATGGCAGATAGATCCTTTACCAATAAGCCACCAGGGATTATTGGTGTTTAAGTACCAGAAATTCTATACCAACATTGGGCAAAGCATGTGGGCATGTTGATAAGAGCATCAGGAAAGGTTTTCATGTCCTTGCATGCAGCGTGGTCTAGAGAAGGGCCCTGGGCTTTTGATCTAAACTTACGTCCTTGCTGTGCTTTCTGTCCTTCAGTAATCCATTTAATTGCCTTTGACTCAATTTTGCATTTGCAATAAATGTTAGCATTGCTCACTTACGCTTCTTTTACCTGATTTTTGTACATTCAAATATAGTTTGATAATGACCACAAGAAATATAACTAAACTCTTAGATAGGAACTTAGATATTATGGTTAATTATTTTAATTCAGTTCACTTGAAAATTAAAGGCTCTCTGCTCCACACCAGGGCACATGGGCCATCTGATAAAGCACATCAACCCACACACAGCATGTCCAGCTCCTTCTAGAGCTAAGGGAGTAAGACATGCACAGATCTGTAGGCATCTAAGTGAAAGAGGGGAGTGAAAAGTTGGCTTAAAGCTCAACATTCAGAAAACGAAGATCATGGCATCTGGTTCCATCACTTTATGGTAAATAGATGGGAAAACAGTGTCAGACTTTATTTTTTGGGGCTCCAAAATCACTGCAGATGGTGACTGCAGCCATGAAATTAAAAGACGCTTACTCCTTGGAAGGAAAGTTATGACCAACCTAGATAGCATATTCAAAAGCAGAGATATTACTTTGCCAACAAAGGTCCGTCTAGTCAAGCTGTTTTTTCCAGTGGTCATGTATGGATGTGAGAGTTGGACTGTGAAGAAAGCTGAGTGGTGAAAAATTGATGCTTTTGAACTGTGGTGTTGGAGAAGACTCTTGAGAGTCCCTTGGACTGCAAGGAGATCCAACCAGTCCATTCTAAAGGAGATCAGCCCGGGATTTCTTTGGAAGGAATGATGCTAAAGCTGAAACTCCAGTTCTTTGGCCACCTCATGAGAAGAGTTGACTCATTGAAAAAGACTGATGCTGGGAGGGATTGGGGGAAGGAGGAAAAGGGGATGACAGAGGATGAGATGGCTAGATGGCATCGCAGAATCAATGGACGTGAGTTTGAGTGAACTCCAGGAGTTTGTGCTGGACAGGGAGGCCTGGCATGCCGCGATTCACGGTATCACAAAGAGTCGGACACAACTGAGCGACCGAACTGAACTGAACTGAAATAAGCATAGTCTATGCTATTAGAAAATCTTTAGGATATTTTTAGAACAGAATGCTATAGTAAAATATTGTTCCTTTTTTAAAGAAACCAGTAAGAACAAATAGTATTTCTTTGCTCCTTATAGCTTGATATTTGTGTAGACTTTAGCAACTGATTGGAGTAGTGCAGAATTTCAAAGAGCATCAATCTAGTTTCCTCCTATAGTTGAGTGGCTTAGATATTAATAAGGATATACATACTAATGATGATGAACCAGCTGTCCATGGAAAAGCTGATTTAGAGAGTATTCAGTTTTATCATTCTGACAGCTCACAAGGGAAAACATACCGTATTCATTCCTTTTCCTTGTGCTATAGTCAAATTAGAATTTCATTTAAAGATAAGAAGCCAATATCATAGCATTTTACATTCTCATCTTTACGACCTACTTATTTTTAATACTGGCTGTTAAGAGATGGGCATTCTTCAATGTCAGATGGGAGTGGTTTTATTTCTGTTTTCTGTTTTAGTGATTTTCTGAAATAAAGATTTCTTCCCTTTATCTCAAACATACTTCTTTTAATAAAGGAGGTCATCTTGACTTTTTTTAATTTAAATATATCTGGGGAAGGAGAATCTCTTTTGACATTTTATTTCTTATTTAGTATGACTACTATATTTAAAGCTTCACTTAATAGTGTGTCATTCATTTCTAATTAGAGGTAGATTATTAATTTCTAATTAGAAACAGATAACAGTAATATATATGCCTCTGTGTATAATATTTCAAATGATGATAATAACATTTTGATCAAAAGCACTAATTATTTATCCAACTTTTTAATGGCCTCTTTGATTGGCAATTGAACTAAAAGGCGTTAGAAATTAGCAGACTGTATCAGGGTACAGAGATCAGGGAAAAAGAGAAACTAACCAAGTTAAAATTTCATGCATTAATTTTCTTTAGAAAATGCTATAGCATTAGCACTAGTGTTCCTTGTAACAAGGGCCACATACCACTGTGAATTTTATGCAGAGCTAATAACTTCTGAGTCATTCGCACTGTTCACTCTTTTTTTTAACAGGGTACCATGCTCTCGAGTTATCCAAGAGCCTGTATTCCTTTCTTAAGGAAGCATCTGCCCACCCCAACCTGTTCTGCAAAGTACCCATGGACCTACACTATTAATGTCATACGGTACAGATACAGGGTTTACTCACAGGCAGAGGAGTGCAACACACGTGGTCCCCTGAGCGCTCTCCTTACAGCCCAGGCTGGACACACAGCATTGTAGCTGGCAATCCTGTACAGAGAGGTCCTGAGCTTGTAACGGTCTATATATTTACAGGAATAGATGTGGAGGTAGGAAGCAGCAGGGCAGGGGTGGTGTTGAATATTTATACTCCAAAGTAACTATAGAAAATGGCCTTGTTCAAAAGGTGAAGGCATTCCGCGCATGCGTGCTCGGCCGCCTCAGGCGTGTCTGACTCTGTGCAACAGTACGGACCATAGCCTGCCGGGCTGCTGTGTCCATGGGATTCTCCAAGGCACGAATACTGAAATGGGCGGCCATGCCCTCTTCCAAGGAATTTTCCCAAGCCAGGGATCGAACCCATGGCGTCTCCTGCCTCACAGGTGAATTGTTGATCACTGAGCCACCCGGGAAGCCTGGAGTCTATCATCAGCTATTCCAGTGACTGGAATTAACCTAGGGATTTTGCTGAACTAATTCATCTGCTGAGCTACCTCTAGGCTCAGCCAGCAAAATGTGGAGGAGACCAACCTCTAGTACCATTCAAATTGACCTTCCCACACCCTCCTGAATAATTTCCTACCTTGTCCACTATTTCTCAGGGCTGTGACGTCTGCTAAAGAAGTCACAAGTCAAGGATTGCCATTATATTAAAATGCTGTGAGGTTATTTCTTATACAGGTAAATTCAGTAATCATAACTGTAATGATAGCACTCATAATGATAATAAAATGATGTTTATTAAATCTTTACTCTGCGTCAAGCTCTATGCTAAGCACTTTAAAGGCATTAAGTCATTTGATATAATCCTTTCAAGAATGCCATGGAATAAATATTATTATTATTAAATAGCAACAACATATTTGGATTTTAAAAGGGTATTTATGAAACTATACCTTCACCTGAAAAACTGAATTTAAAAAGAATTTAAACACTGTCACATTCTGGATGGGAAAGACATTTGAGAGGGATCTATATCTTTTAGCTTTACTGAACTCATAACCAATTCTGATTACATTTATTCCTATGAAAAGGCACAGATCAGCTTGCTTTCCAGAAATATCCTAAAATATCTAGAAATAAAGGTGCGAAGAACAGATTTCTGTGCACTGGAGATTAAACGGAGATGGCAGCCCTCATAAATTAACCACAGCCAATTTAAGCATATTTCTCTCTGTAGGGAAAGCACAAAACAATATAAAATGAGTATTCTCTTCAATTTCTAGAAGCTCTGTCTTCTGAAAATGCATAATTCATGCATCCATCAGGTCACTGTCTTGTCAGCATCACAAAGGGAAATGGGAAGGAAGGACCATTTTCATACTAATCAGTCAAAGAATATTTACACTGCGGCCAACTCCTGTTCCTTAAATGTGTACAATTGCTGCAAAAGCCTAAATGTCTTGTGAGTTATTAAAGGAACTAGAGTTGGAGCATTGGCATTTTTTAAAGCAGACTATAAAAAATTACCATTCAATTTCCTTTACCCTTTTCTTCCTATTAGTTCCCCATTTAACAATCTGAGGTCTCTCTAATAGGCCATGGATTCCTGTATTCTTTTGCCACTTTTGCAGTACTCACTTGGAATCTTGGAGCTGAGAGCAGTCACCCTCATTTGCCCTTTTCTTATCCAGCAACAGATCACTACTTAATCCCCATCTATTTTAAAAAGGAGTGCGCCAAGATGTTTTAGGAGAAAGAAAAGAATACTAAATATTCTAATTGCCCTAAAAGTGCTGTTTCCATTGTCAGGTTCACCTTAGAAGTACAGGAGAGACCTTAAAGGCTTGGGCTGAGATGGATACTGCCTTGTGAACAAAGAGCTATTCAGCAACTACCCCAGGTTTTCATGCAAACACAAAACAGTGAGGTCACACACAGCAAATAGCAAGAGTTGAGAACAGAAACCCTGGTACTTCTCTTCTCTCTAAGCTGCCAATTCAAAGATACATAAATCCATGATACAGACCTATTCAGGCTGCTAAGCATCTCTTTTTGTTTTGTTCTGTTAGCACTAGGAGGTGTTCTTTTTGCTGCCTAGTTTCATTTATCCTCTGTGGTTCAGAGAACAGGACTCCTCCCAGTTGCTTTGGAAAATGATGCCATAGCTTAATAGATGTCACGAGCACAGAGGAACTTTCATAATGTTGTGACTAAATTTTTCTTTTCTTAATTGCATACCATTATTCCTAATTATGTTTACGGGTATGGTGCTAAGTAATTACACTCCCTTCTTCCTGTTAACACCCTTCAGATATTCGTAGCAGTTGTGTCCCTCATTAATTTTAACTGAGAAGGCTATGTATATTTAATTTTGCATTATTTTCCAGATTTGGGTCAAATTGTCCTCTTTTTTCAAGTTGTTTTGCTCTTCTGTACACAGAGTGCTTCTGTATATCTTACAGAATGTGGTTTTCACACCTTCTGATCCCTCTGGCCCCTAATCTTAAAAGTGATTGACATTTTTTATTTTTCACTTTTTTACCTGATCTCTAGCAAAACCCTGCCTTCATCTTCACAGTTGTGCTATAATCTATCTATCCTAGATTGACACATTACATTGTTTTATAATACAAGGCAATAAAACTAGGTCATCTTAACAACCTGCCTTAGTCTGTTTGGGCTACTCTAACAAAATACCATACACTGGGTGGCTTATAAACAACAGAAATTTCCTTCTCATGGTTCCAGAGGCTGAAAGTCTATGGTGAAGGCATCTGGCAGACTGAGGTCCAGTAAGAAGTTGCTTCTGGATTCATAGATGGCTCTTCTCACTCTCCCCACACAGCAGATGAGCTCCGGAGTCATCAGGGGTCTCTTGGGTCCAGGCACTAATCCCACTCATGACTTCATCACCTCCCAAAGGCTCCACCTCCTAATACCATAACATAGGAGATTAGGCTTCAACATATGAATTTGAAGGTGTGGGTGGGGGGTGGACACAAAGTCAGTCTACAGCACAACCTTTTCAGAAAATTGCCTCTGAAACTCTCAGCCCCTATCCAGGTACATGTTGTGATGCTCTGGGTCCTCTCAGCTCTCCTACCTTTGGTTCCAGTCCAAGGTGGAGATATGGCATCCCTTCTGGCATGACTTCCGACCACCTGGATGCAGCTGTGGTCTTAGAGTGCTGATATCATACCCAAGCTTCTCGCCTCTTACCTCCAGCCCAAGGTTTCTTTGTTGGTGCTCAAGCTAATACACCACAGGAGACCTGCTATTTGTACGATGTATGGGTTGGAGGGTACATGAGTTAGTGCTTCACACCTAAACCTGAAGGGCAGGAGCTGGCAAATAATTCATCTCCTCCCCATACCTCACACAAGTCCCCTGCCTCTCGGGCTGAAAAGCAGGTTGTTTCACTCAGTGCAGCCCAGCTCAGTAACACCTTTGCTTGACTCACTGTCACTCACCACTGCTTTCCTGATGAAATCTCTTAAAAAATATCAACCTATAACCCTTGACTTCAGGCTCTAATTTCAGGTGAGCCAAGGCTAAGACAAATAATCTGCCATTCATTATAAGACTGATTTGGTAAAAATGAAACAATTGTACCCCCTCTACCTGCATTTCATATCTTCCTTTAATCAATTCATTCAAAAATATGGAATGTAAAAGGGAAACATCAATTGAAAATGACAAAGAGAACAAACAGTATGAAGAAAGAGGAGAAAGGGAGGGAGATGAAATTCATGGCACAATTCTGTACTAGGAACAATTCGTTTGTTATTTTGTTTAATTCTCACAACAATCCTATGAAATGATACAGAATTTGGTCTTTTAGCCACATGCTTAGTGTTAGTTGCTCAGTCATGTCTGACTCTGCAATCCCATGGACTGTATGTAGCCTGCCAGGCTTCTCTCGCTATTGGAATCCTCCAGGCAAGAATACTGGAGTGGGCAGCCATTCTCTTCTGCAGGGGATTTTTCCTGACCCAGGAATCGAACCCTGGTGTTCTGCAGTGCCAAGCAGATTCTTTACCACTGAGCCACCTGGGAAGTCCTTAAGAGTCAAGGATACACCAGAAATGAGAATGCTTAGAAGGTTTAAATATTGAGGTATATGGCAGACTCACTCCCTTCTGTTCACAAAAATACATTTCTAATAGAAAATACTTACAATTTGTGTTAATTATCTTTGCTACATAACAAATAACCCCAAAATGTAATGGGTTAGACCACATATGTATAATCTCATGGCAGTTATAGGGCAGGACCTCAGCACAGCTGGGCTGGGTCTTCTGTTGCAGAATCTCTCAATCAAAGTGTCAACTAGGCTATAGTCATCTTAAGGTTCAGCGAGGCAAGGATCTGCCTCTAAATTTACATCACCATTGTCACAGTTCTGTTGTCAATGGGCTGTTGAACTGAGGGTTTCAGCTCCTCACTGACTGTTGGCTAGAAGCTGCCCTCGAGTCCTTGCCCCCTGAGCCTCTCCGACATGTCAGCAGCTTATTGATGTGTACAAGCTGAGGAGGCAATGGGAGATCATGCTTGCAAGACGGAAGTCATAATCTTGTGTAAGGTAATCATGGAAGTGACGTCCATCTATGCCACTGTATTCTTGTTGTTTCATTGCATCCAACTCCTTGCAACACCATGGACTGCAACATGTCAGGCTTCCCTGTCCTTCACTATCTCTCAGAGTTTGTTCAAACTCATGTCCATTGAGACGATGATGCCATCCAACCATCTCATCCTCTGTCACCCCTTCTCCTCCTGCCCTCTATCTTTCCCAGCATCAGGGTCTTTTCTAGTACTCTGTCTAGAAACAAGTTACTCAAGAGGAAGTGATCACACAAGGCCATGAAAACTTAGGAAGGCAGGAACCACTGGAGCCATCTTAGAAGCATTCTCACCAAACAACTCAATTTAGTAAATGAGATATACAGTAAAAACAAAACAAAACAAAAAAACTGAGATAGTTCTCAGGTGCAAATTATAGACGATAGGCTTTAATGCCTCACATGCCTAATGAGTTGTGGTCAATTTTTTTTGAGGTCATAATTTCTCTTCCCACCAAACCATGGCACTATTTTATAGGCAGAGCAGGCCCATTGTGTAAGCTGTTAGAGAAAGCTATATAGGAAGGATTAGGTCCTTGATCACAGCTTGGAAAGTTTGGATTTGATTCAATTTAGGCATTTGGCAGTCCCTGTGAATTCTTTGGCTTAAAGTTGGTATATTCTCAATGAATCTATATGAAGACTGCTTGCAAAAATTGCTCTAAGTCTCCACATCCTTGCTGTAACTACATGCTTTGCAGTGTGACTTTGCTGCTCTACCTGTCCTAAGGTGGAGCCTTGGAATATGGGCTGGTTTTTGTCCTGTTATAGCCAATGAAATGCAAAAGAAGTGACAGCAAGCTTGTTCTGAGCTGAACCTCAAACCTCAGAGTTCCACACTTCTACTGTCTTTCTTGAAACCCTGACTCCTCTGTAAGAATAAAGACAAATGAGCCTGATGAAGAATGGAAGGCCACATTGAACAGAGCCAAATCAGTCAGACAGCCCAGGTGACACGTGGTATGTGTGACCAAGCCTAGAAATGACAGCCAAAGTACCTTGCTAACTCTCCACTGATTAAAGACCTGAGGGTGAGTGTTTCTCAGAGCAGCCCAGATCACTAGAAAAATCTGGTCAACTGGTAAATCATGAAAAACAGTAGGTAGTTTTTATTTTAAGCCACTGACCTTGGGGAGACTTCTTCTGTAGTAATATTAAAATGACAATCAGTAGTTAATTATAGAGAAAGTCAATTTAGGAAAGAAAAACTGAATCCATACCGTTGTTAGAAAACTAACATGGTAAGGTGAGGCCCTGAACTACAATAGTAGCAGTTAGGGAGACATTCCAAAGCTCAAGAGGCCATATTTGAATAATACTCCTTGAAATGATGATCAGATGCCACTGAGTATTTGAAGGGACCAGAAACTTACAATCTAATAGAAAATCTTCCTGAAGACAATTCAGAGAGATTATCTTACTCTCAGTCTCACTTTATATTTTTAAATACATAATTATAAACACTAAAAATGATAGCATTTTATAAAGTATGTAGAAAGTGAAAGTGAAGTCACTCAGTTGTGTCTGACATTTTTGCGACCCCAAGGACTGTAGCCTACCAGGCTTCTCCATCCATGGGATTTTCCAGGCAAGAGTACCAGAGTGGGTTGCCATTTCCTTCTCCAGAGGATCTCACCGACGTAGGGATGGAACCTGGGTCTCCCACATTGTAGGCAGACTCTTACCATCTGAGCCACCAGGGAAGTCATACAGAAGCCATTTTAAACCAAAATCACAAAATTAGACATGTTTTGCTTGCAGTTTGTAAGGAGAGTCTGTGATTCATAGGAAGGGCACTCACACTAGGTATATGACTGCTCTGTTTTCATACAGTAAGACTCCTAAATGAAAAAATAGATACACATATATGTACAAATGAACCACTTTGCTGTACATTGGAAACATAAAACATTGTTAATCAACTATACCCCAATATAAATTAAAAAAATTTTTAAGGGAGATGATACTGTCCAATATGCGTTTGAAAAACAAAATAGTCCTAGGATTAGTGTCAAATGCATAAGGATCATTTAATCCAATAGGTTTTGGTTAAATAGATTCCCTGGAAGATATTCCTCAGTGAATCTGAGGACCTTCATTGTCTAACTTTTCTGACCTTTACTCTAAAGGTTAGTTCTTTCTTAAATGTAACCAAAATCCATCTCCTCATGGCTTCCATTCCTTGGTTATTGCTTTAATCCCTCAGAGATACAGCACAATGATTAGAATTCCTCTTCTCTGCACAAAAAGTGCAGACCTCCAAAGTATTCTCTTTATTAAAACAAACAAACACGTTTTATTTTGTATTGGGGTATAGCTGATTAACGGTTTTGTGATAGTTTCAGGTGAACAGCGAAGGGACTCAGCCACACACATACATGTATCCATTCTTCCCCAAACTCCCCTCCCATCCAGGCTGCCATATAACATTGACCAGAGTTCTGTATGCTATACAGTAGGTCCTTGTTGGTTATTCTTTTTATTTTTAAATTATGAAAGCATGATTACACATTTACAGGAGACTTAGACTTGATAATATAGAACAAAGTATCCCATTATATATTACAATTATTTTTTAAAGTGTAAAAACTAAGATTTTTAGTTTCAATATCAAACTTTCAAAATTAATAGAATAAATATACAGAAAAGTAGAAGGCTACAGTATACCTGAAAAGCACTATGAACCAATTCAACATAGTTAAGATTTATACAATTTTAAAAATTGAAAAGATTAAAAACCCACAACCTTACCTCCTTCCTCATCTCCCATGTGACTAGTTTTCAATCCCCAAAATATACACATAAATTTTCCACAAACAAACTCAAATTAAAAATAAGCCAAATAATAAATTCAAACCAACACAAAAGTAAATCAAAAAATNCTCATCTCCCATGTGACTAGTTTTCAATCCCCAAAATATACACATAAATTTTCCACAAACAAACTCAAATTAAAAATAAGCCAAATAATAAATTCAAACCAACACAAAAGTAAATCAAAAAATTTTAATGTCATATATATAACTCATAGCAATCTTCCAGTTCAAGCTGAACTTAAGATAACTAAAACTTTAATATGTGCCCTTCATTCTCTGTCTCCCACCTATCTCTGTTCAACTTGTACAGTATGTAAACATTATGTTCATATTTTATATAATATGCACACATATATATATATTACTTATACTTGGGAACTAGATTAATGCAGAGTTGCCTATATACAAATTTACTATGTGTGCAACTATGCACATGCACACACATACACATAACACATACATATAATTTTATTTCTGTAAGATCAGGTCCCAAGTGCCAACTGGTCCATGTTATCAATCTCTCCTTGCTTCTGAGTAATCACAAGTTTTGAGAATGCCCAAGCCACTGAACAGATGTGAACAAGTACAAGGAGTATGAAGGAGATTTTATATGAAGTCTCCAGGCTGGCACTGATTCATGGGTGAGCACTTGTGGAACAGTTTATCACCTATTATGAAACCACCTGAGTGTGCTGTCGTTCTTCCCATTTATCTCAATCTCCTCCTCGGCCATGTTATGCTAGAGCTGATACAAACTGAGTGGATAACACTTCTGTGACCGATCAGCTTTTGTACAATATGAAAAAGCATTATAATGACAGATCTTGGTTTTATTCTTTATCTGTAATATAAAAGTTAAAACTCTATAAGCTGTTATAGCAACTGTGCAACTTTGAATATTAAAATCTCTTTCAATCATTAATACATGAAATTTTTGTTGATGCTTGTCACATATATATTTTTTCAAGTGGATTTATATTAAATTACTAATCCTATGAACACATAATGATCTTACTTCTCTTTACCTTATTACATGATTTTATGCTGAGAAATTTTCCTATTGTTAATATTCTAACCCTGTGTTCATTGATGTCACTTTTTTTCCAGAATCAAATCATTTGTAGATGGGATAGATGTGCGCAGAAAGAGCTCTTTGAGGGACCAGATTAATCACTCACAATCCTTAGATAAAATAAAAAGCAAAATGATAGAAATTTCTTTGAATGAGTTTTAATATAATGAAAGTCAACTCAAATCAGCAGATATTTACTAAATGCCTATATCTCAATATGGTGAGTCAGGAACTGTGGTAAATATAAAATATATAAGTGCTATTTTGTGAGAAAAGAGATATCTAATCATATGAAGAGAGAAAAAGACCAAAATATTTAAATAACAGCACCAGACAATTATAAAAGAGATATCACAAGGCAGAACATGATTCATTGCCAGATGAATTATTCAGACAATAAATTCTATAAGAGTTCAGAAGAGGATGAGACTACTTCAGACTGGGTGATCAGGTCTGTGAAGATAGATGTGAGCTGGGATGGAAGTTGGATAAATGGATAAACTTCAGAGGACAAAGGAGAGAGAGCTTTGAGAATCTGGCCCAGCCTCAGCAAAAGTATTTGCTGGAATGGATGGAGTGTCTAGTCAAACTTTTTTGGAAAGTCTTTTTGAAACTGTCACAAAGAAAGAGGAGTAGTCAGTAAGCTCTTGGAGGAGATAGTGATATATTTTTAGAAAGAAGATTGAGAAAGCTATTTGGAGAGAGGTGATGATTTGTGAAATGGCTTGGAATGGGAGCAGGCAGGAAACACAAACTGTGGTAAATAGGTAGTCTTGTCAGCCGTACAATTTGCCATAATTGAATAGGAGGACAGTGTTGCCAATGTGTGATCAAACTTGTTGATACTTGAATTCAGATGATGCTATACTGGACACGGCATATCCAGAGCTCACCTCTACAACGTATGTGACCTTAAATTCTTGCCATATACCTTCTCTCATGTTGCCCAGGTCATCCCAACATTCTAACTCCAGCGCTTCCTCTGGGGCTACTGTGTTGCCTTTCCCCTTTTCTGATTTTCCATGTGCTCTGAATCCTTTGAGACTTAATCCAGCCTTTCTTCTGTTTTACCCTTCTGTTTTTTTAGCATCTGTGTCCATATCACAAATGCAGCATGTACCACAGGGAAACGTATACTCCGATAAACCATTTGGTTATGTGTTTATATACACATAAACATCTGTAACATACACATACGTGTAAGTATATATGTAAGCACATATGTACCTGTGTATGCAGCATACATATACATAACCAGTTACTTAGGTTTTATACCTCTTATCAGTCTTATGTTTTATCTCTTTACATATATGTATATCATCTAACAAAGTGTCTTTACTAACACATATACGTATGGTACACTATATGTAATTATGCATTATATACATATATATGTGTACAGACACACACACACACAAACACTTCACTTTTCATTTGCGCTCACTGCAAAACTCTCTGTTAAAATATCCTGTGCAGCAGAATATGTTTTAAAGATAATGTGTATATTTAAGATTTCTCCTTTCCTCATTTCTGTAGTTCAATCCTAAACAATTATTTATATAGTGAAGCAGGTTATCCACAATTAAGTGTTCATGAAAGCACTTCCTTTACCAAGTGTTTTCTAAATTGGCACTCATGTGAGTCGTCTTTAAGATACTCCACAAACACAGTTGCTAGTTTCCAGCTAAGAAAATAGGCTTTCAATCCAAATTCTTAAAAGAATGTCTCTCACTGATGAATAAATTACTGGAGAAGACAATAACAACTAAATTCCCCAGAGTGTACCAAATTTATTAATAGAAGAATGACTTCAAATTACTGGTAAAAGATTTTGTGTGAAAATTTCATAGACCTGAAGATGATATAGGGGCTTCCCTCATAGTCAGTAAAGAATCTGCCTGCACTTCAAGAGACCCAGGTTTGATTCTGGGAGGTTTGAATCTGGGTCAGGAAGATCCTCTGGAGAAGGAAACAGCAACCCACTTCAGTAATTCTTGCCCGGAGAATCCCATGGACAGAGGAGCAGGGCAGGCTACAGTCTATGGAGTCACAAGAGTTGAACATGACTGAGCAACTAAGCATAAACACATAGATGATACAGATTTTCCATTTCTAATAATGACCTCTGTAGTATATATTTTTCATAATACATGTGCTCACACATTTTCCCCAATATGCTCATTTTCTAAACCAGTAGAAAACAAGCATGAAAATTAAAACAAAAGAAAGCCCTAATGTTAAAATGATATAACAAAAAGAAGCATAGGAATGTTCTGACATACACTAGGCTTGAGATTTTCATATCATCTTTGTCATAAAATAGATTAAATATCTTTGACCACAGTGCCAGAAAGACTACCATCTTCATTATCATTTAAATGAATATATTTCTACATCTATAAAATGCTAACAGAAGCTGATTACTTAAATGGTAGAACTAATGTAATTTTTATGGAAATGTTATATCTAAGTATCTAAATTATAACAAGGAAAATTAGAATTTTTTTATATTTGGGGAACACTGAAGCAATATAGTACCTGGAAAAATTCTAAACAGGATGATAAAAATAAAAGTCTATTGTTGAAAGCTTTATTTATAATCAAACACTCTATCATAATGGATAATATAATTTTCAAAATATGTAATAACTGCATTTTCAGTTACTGAAGATAATATTTAATCAAAATTTAGGCTACTTTTCACAATAGGGAGTATGTTAACATAAGATGACTACACAATTGTTCAAAACACAATTACATAGAAAGGTATTAAAGAGATTTAAATTGACAATCATAAATTCTGACCAAAAAATGACTATCCCATAGTAGGTATTAATCTTCTTATTTATAAAATTATGATAAAAAGTTTTATTTTGCTTCTTGTTAGGATTTTTTTATAAGAANAATTACATAGAAAGGTATTAAAGAGATTTAAATTGACAATCATAAATTCTGACCAAAAAATGACTATCCCATAGTAGGTATTAATCTTCTTATTTATAAAATTATGATAAAAAGTTTTATTTTGCTTCTTGTTAGGATTTTTTTATAAGAATCAGATGAAATAATTTAAAAAGAATGTTTTATATGTATAATACACTTATTTTTATTAATAATTTAAATATATTCCAGTCAGTTTGTTGATATAATGATAAAGTAAACATCTTCCCCATTCCTGTCCCTCTCCTTTTCTCTTTCCCCTGGAAATAGTACTTTTTTTCTTTCAGTGATCACTATCTTGTACTCTGAGGGTAAGATGGTAAGTAACTCACAGATTACAGAAATTCTGTGGACCTAACAGAAGAAGATATTAAGAAAAGGTGGCAAAAATACACAGAACTATACAAAAAGGATCTTCGCATCAGATGGCCAAAGTATTGGAGCTTCAGCTTCAGCACCAGTCCTTCCAATGAATACTCAGATTTGATTTCATTTAAGATTGATTGGTTTGATCTTCTTGCATTCAAAGGGACTCTCGAGAGTCTTCTCCAGCACTACAATGCAAAAGCAGCAATTTTTTGGTGCTTAGCATTCTCTGTGATCCAACTCTCACATCCATACACAACTAATGAAAAAACTATAGCTTTGACTATGTAGACCTCTATCAGCAAAATGTTGTCTTAAGAATATTAGTTACCAAAATTAATCTTAACAAAAGAAAAACCAGCTCTAGGAGTTCTTTCAATTTTTTGTAGTTTCCCATTTCCTTTTAGTTTTATTTTGTGCCTCCTCAGTTCAGTTCAGTTCAGTTCAGTCGCTCAGTCGTGTCCAACTCTTCGTTCCCCGTGAACCGCAGCATGCCAAGCCTCCCTGTCCATCACCAACTCCTGGAGCTTACCCGAACTCATGTCAATTGAGTCGGTGATGCCATCTAACCATATCATCCTCTGTCATCCCCTTAATATAATTTTATGTTTTTTAATATATATATATTTATATATAATTTTATAAAATAAAATGTAATTTTATTTTAGAGACATATTATGACAGGGAGAAAAATACCTTAAGTACTTACCATCCTTCAGTGACATTGTTGTTGTTTATTCTCTAAGTCATGCCTGACTCTGCAACCCCATGGACTGCAGCCCACCAGACTCCTCTATCCATAGGATTTCCCAGGCAAGAATACTGGTCACCATTTCCTCTCCAGGGGATCTTCCTAATCCAGGGATCAAACATGTATCTCTTGCATCGGCAGGCAGATTCTTTACCACTGAGCAACCAGGGAAGCACATAATGACATTGTGAAACTACAAATATACATTCTATTTTATATATAAACACATAGAACTTTGTATATTGTGTGTGTATATATATATATATATATATATATATATATACCCAATATATATACAACTTTCAGAATATACATAGGGTTGTCCAGGAAATGTTAATGATGTGGGTTATACAAGCAATAAGCCAGAAATGAAAAAACTTATGTAGAAATTGTGACCTGAAGGAATATATTTAACCTCACTGATCCTCATATTATCTATTTATAGTGCTAACCATACCAAAATATCATTCAGATTAAAATTTTTCAGGCTAGGTAATGGAAAGTCCATGAAATGCTAGCTAATATAAATTTGGAATAGATATTACATGTTATTTTTATTATTTTTACTTTACATGAAAGAGGTTACTTGCCAGAGTATGATAGCACATCACAAAATGAATGTTCTCTGTGAAGCACTGCAGCCAACTTGTGAATTATTTATGACCATGCCCATTCTTCTCATTGTTTCCCTAGAAAACAGTTTCTATGTGCATTATCAAAGGACAGTCACACCAGGTGGAGAAGACATCACTCAAGACTATTACAATAGGGGGGTTTAGTCTGAGATGGTTCCCAAGGAAGATTCTGAATTCACCTCCTGTCAAGAATATACCAAATCCACATCTACATACAGGGTAATTCCTCCTAAAGATATCATAACTGTGGGCTGACTCAACTGCTGCCTCTCAACAAACAAAAAAGGGACTACACTGAGACTGGTAGGAAACATGGAGCCGTGGCATTGATGGGAACCCCATCCAGAACACAGAGGCTTGCAGTAGTGGAAAATGTCCCTAAAGAGCCTGTACTAAGGTTCACCCATCATGTGGCACAGCAAAGAAACAGCATATGTAAAAGAAACCCATTCGCTAACCCTAGAGTAAATGCCAAATGGGTAGAGAACTGCTGAAACTCTTTTAGGGGTCAGAGGCACCAGAGAGCATGGTTGTGCCCCATCTCTTGATAGCACAGATGGGAACATGGTATAGGCACTCTCGCCAGCCTTTCAGGACCACACCAGCACACTCCAGGTCCCTGGCCCACATCAGCTTCAGCTGGCACCCAAGGCAGCAACAGCACAACATCCCTTAGACTCTTGCTCACCTGCCCCAGCTCCAGCTCTCCCACCAAGAAGCCATGGAATGGGACCAGGAGTCCTCCAGTCCACGCCCACTGCAGGGCTAGCCTCCCTGCCAAGACAGCCTCAGGGTGACATGTTCTAGCACCCTCCAGGCAATTTTCTCTCCAGATCCATGCGGCCTGCCAATGCCATCAGCACATAGAGTCTACATAGAAGACGTGCAGACAGAAAGCCATAACTTCAAGACCAGGAGAAGTAACACCTTCACCTAATTCATTAACAAAATACAAAACAAAACAAGAAAAATAAAGTAAAAAAAAAAAAAAGTAAGACAAGGAGGAATATATTTCAAATAAAGGGACAAAATAAAAGCCCAGAAAAAAAAAATGAAAGAGATCAGTGATTACCTGAAGAATTCAACTAGTGTTCATAAGCATGCTCCTCAAACTCAAGAGTAGAATGAAGAATCACAATGAAAATATCAACAAACAGTTACAAAATATAAGTAAGAACCAAGTATATCTGAAGAAGACCACAACATAAATGAAAAATACACTAGAGGAATCAACATCAGATAATCCAAAAGAATGGATGAGGGATCTGGAAGACAAAATAGTATAAATCAGTCAATCAGAACAGCAAAAAGGAAACAAAAAAAAATTTTTTAAATGCGGGTAGTTCAAGGGACCTAACATTTACACTGTAAGAGTTCAAGAAAGAGAAGAGAGAAAGAAAAGGGCAGAAAACTTATTTGAAAAAATAATGGATGCAAATCTATCTATATACATGAATCTCATGGTAACCACAAAACAAAACCCTATAAAAACACTGATAAATTGAAAGAAGGTGAGACATAAAGAAAATCCTCAAGTCACAACAGAAGAGACCAAAAGAAGAAAGAACACAGAGGAACTACAAAAACAACCAGAAAACAATGAACAAAATGTCAATAAACACATACCTATCCCTAGGAATACAAGGAGATCAAACCAGTACATTCTGAAGGAGATCAGTCCTGAGTGTTCATTGGAAGGACTGATGCTGAAACTCCAGTACTTTGGCCACCTCATGGGAGAGTTGACTCATTGGAAAAGACCACGATGCTGGGAAAGATTGAGGGCAGGAGGAGAAGGGGACGACAGAGGATGAGATAGTTGGATGGCATCAGTGACTCTATGGAGGTGAATCTGAGTAGATTCCAGGAGTTGGGGATGGACAGGGAGGCCTGGTATGCTGCGATTCATAGGGTCGCAAAGAGTCATCCTTCTCCATCCCCAACTCAAGGAGTTCACTTAGACTCCCGTCCATCAAGTCAGTGATGCCATCCAGCCAACTCATCCTCGATCGTCCCCTTCCTCTCTTGCCCCCAATCCCTCCCAGAATCAAAGTCTTTTCCAGTGAGTCAACTCTTAGCATGAGGTAACCAAAGTACTAGAGTTTCAGCTTTAGCATCATTCCTTCCAAAGAAATCGCAGGTTTGATCTTCTTCACAAGGATCAGAGGATCTCCTTGCAGTCCAAGGGATTCTTAAGAGTCTTCTCTAACACCACAGTTCAAAAGCATCAATTCTTCAGCGCTCAGCCTTCACAGTCCAACACTCACATCCATACACGATTACGGGAAAAATCATAGCCTTGACTAGACTGACCTTAGTTGGCAAAGTAATGTCTCTGCTTTTGAATATGCTTTCTAGGTTGGTCATAACTTTTCTTCCAAGGAGTAAGCGTCTTTTAATTTCATGGCTGCAGTCACCATCTGCAGTGATTTTTGNGATATAGAGACAACAGTACTATAGTAACTTTGTATGGGGGTAACATGTTAATTAGACTTACCACAGTGATCATTTCATAATATATGTGAATACTGAAGAACAATGTTGTACAACTAAAATTAATATAACCTTGTAAGTCAGCTATGTTTCAGTTTAAAAATAGAGTATTTCCATAAGAGTCAATGAGGGAAAGAATGAATTCAAATCTGTTGAAATACATAAAAGGCAGGAAAGTGTTCAATTGTTGGGGTTAGCTGGTGGAAAAGTACTATTGTTATATATTATAAATTGTTATATATTAGTGGAGAATTTATTTAATGTGATCAAGCCACTTGTGTTTGCTAGCTGGCATTTATGAAAGTTAATCTCCTACCTTCCCACAGAGACTAGGAGATAGGGTTCTACCTTTCTTGATTACATTTCTAGCATCCTAGGATGCAATACTGCAAGAGATTATGAGGAGGTTTACATCTCAAACGGGCAGGGAAAGTATAAGTGAAACTTTTCTAAAGTAAATGCTCTAAGAAAAGTCAGGAACCTATAGTCAGGATGAAACCTGTCTAAAGTTTAGCCAAGCTGAGGGAAACATCAAGGCCATCTTGGTAAGCATTAAGTCCAGTGACCTACCCCAAATACTTCACTATTCAAAACAGCATGTTTTTAAGTTGTATTTAAGCCCCTGTCATGGGAGCTATAATACTTAACTATTGTTAATTATTTGGACAATCCCTAAACCTAGTACCTTAGAACAATAATTTGTTATTGTTCATGAGTCAGCTGATCTGGATGGGGTTGAAGCTGTGAGTTTTATCAGAGACTCAGCTGAGGTTGAAGGTGCAATAGCTACCCAAGTAAAAGTCTTCCACATGGCATTGATGGAGGTGCAAACATTAACTCATGCATAATTCAACCTTCTACTTATATCATGTCTCCTAAATTCCCTTTAAACAGTGCAAGTAATGTGACTGATCTCAAAGTCAAGAATCCCAGAAGTACACCCTGACCACAGTGGAAGGGGGAGGAGAGTAAACATGTGCTATAAAGTAATCCAAAATATTATCAGAAGTGTTTTCTAATTTTCCCCATTATGTCTCCAGCCAGAACCTTTCAGAATACATAGCTAACTCTTTCACATATTTCCATATGAATAGTTTGATTCTCTATTTCCTAAATATTTACTCATTTCTTAACATGTGATAGGAACTGTTGAGTTGCTGAGCATACTATAGTAAGCAAAAGCACACACGGTCTCTTTCCTTATGAAGACATTGGATAGATTAAACATAGTATGTATGGAGTAAGGAAATAGTTGTAGCATTATTATATTTATATTTTGAACAGATCACTGCTATGAGAATAGAGAGAACTAAAGAGATGTGAAAGATATATAAGTGGTGAACTTGACTGTGATGGATTAAACATGGAGGATAGTATCAGTTCAGTTTAGTGGCTCAGTTGTGTCCAACTCTTTGTGACCCCATGGACTGCAGCATACTGGGCTTCCCTGTCCATCACCAACTTCCAGAGCTTTCTCAAACTCATGTCCATTAAGTTGGTGATGCTGTCCAACCATCTCATTTTCTGTTGTCACCTTCTCCTCCTACCTTCAATCTTTACCAGCATCAGGGGAATAGCATAGGTATCCCTTGATTTCCTGAAATGGGAAGAGGCTGGTAATAAATTCAGTTTTAGACACATTGAGTTTTGGATTACTTTTAACATATTTTTAAAAAGAGAGATAAAATTATTTGCTGGTCTGTTTACAATAGCCAAGACATGGAAGCAAACTAATTGTCTATTGAAAAAGGTGTGGATAAAGAAGATGTGGTATATACATACACAAAGGAATATTACTCAGTCATTTAAAAAGTATGAAATAATGCCATTTGCCACAACATGGATGGGCTTAGAGAGTGTCATACTGAAAGAAGTAAGTCAGAAATATGGTAGAACATCCTTTATATGTCGAATCTAAAAAGAAATGATACAAATGAACTTACAAACAGAAATAGACTCACAGTCTTAGATAATGAACTTATGGTTGTCACGGGTAAGAATGGGGAGGGAAGGGATAGTTAGGGAGTTTGAGATGGATATATATACACACTACTATATTTTGAACGGCTAATCAATAAGGACCTATTGTATAGTACAGGAAACTCTATTCAATGTTATGTGACAGCCTGGATGGGAGGGGAATTTGGGGAATAATTGATATATGAATATGCATGGCTGAGTCCCTTCACCATTTACCTGAAACTGTCACAAACCATTGTTAATCAGCTATACTCCAATATAAAATAAAAGTGTTTCAAAAATAAATTAAATCAAACATAAAAGCAGTTAGCTTCTGGCTATACCAGTTTGGAACTTAGAGGAGAACACTGGGCTAGAGAAATAATTATAAGTCTCAATGACTAGTGAAGTCATGGACTTTCCTAAAGTAGCCTAGGGGGAAAAAGTACAGAATAAGAAGTGAAGGAATGAAAGTTGATTTTAAAAAGAGTTTAAGTGTTTTGTATTGTTTTCTTGTCTTCAGTTGCTTAATTGGAAGAATCCTTTTGAATTAGCATTTTCATTAAATCTCCTAGGATGGAGGCACATAATACTGAGATGGAGAAAAGAATGAAGGACTTTGAAAAGCCATTCTGTTCTCTTCCTTAATGAGGAAATACTGAACATTTAGCATATGGTTGCACCCTCCACTTCTTTCAAGAGTGATGCTTATAACAGCCTCAAAATGATCTCCAACAAATACAGAATAAATCTCTTAGCTAAGTGCTTTTTGCAGGCCAGGTTTAGGAAGAATAGGAAATGTAAAAGTATTGAAAAGAATGGAATTAAGGAGGAGAACAATAACTTTTATGAAAAGTAAAGAACAAA
Source organism: Neotragus pygmaeus (assembly GCA_006410875.1). Classification (NCBI taxonomy): domain Eukaryota; kingdom Metazoa; phylum Chordata; class Mammalia; order Artiodactyla; family Bovidae; genus Neotragus; species Neotragus pygmaeus. The sequence continues at coordinate 204,418 of SJYV01019855.1, forward strand.
TTAAAACATGATTAATGTTAAAATGTGAATGGGCAGGCTTATGCTTTTATTTGTTGACAAAGTACAACTGAGTGAAACAGCCTGCTTAATTTCCATAAATTTCATCAAATGCGATTCATTTACTCTTTCATAATTAATTTCAATTGTCTTTCAATGTGTATAAATCTAAATAAGATGATAAGGAGCATGACTAATGCACAAACTCCTGGGCTCCCTTCCTGAGGGAACATCATAAAAGATTTCATCTCGCCATGAGGATGCTTCAGGGAAGTATCAGTTTTAAGACCCCGCCCTCTAAGCTCAATTTGGACATCTTTCCAAACACTGTGTGGACGCTATACTCTGTCCATGGCTCTTGTTTTCTGTTATTAGTCAGAGTTTTTCAGATAAAAATGATGGAATATCTGACCAAACCACCTTTAATATATTAAAGGAATATATTATTTAACAAAACTGAAACGTAAACACAGCTTGATCAGTGGCTCAGAAAACACCAGCCAGGTATGCCTGTCCTCAGTGTCTCATCATAGATAGACCATTCTCAGATTTGCTCTCTCTATGGGGATAAGAGATTATGGTGGAGACTTCAGATCCTCTCAGCCTCATTTCCCCAGGAAAGAGTTAAACTTTTCCCCAGAGAGAAAGAAAGAAAGAAACGTGATGAGATTGCTTGACACTGTGAAAGGTCCATTGACAGAAATCTACAAAGGAACCATTAAGACTCATTTTATTATCAGTCTCCAATTTATAAAATCTTAACTTTATGCACTTAAAAACACTATAAGTAGGATATATATGAGGTATGACTTAAGAAATTACAGAGTGGACATGTTAAACTCTTATTAGAATATCTCCATTTGTTTCTTTAAGCATGGTATAGGGTAAAGGAAATTAATATTTTATTGTTAGAACTCTATCACTGTGATATATGTCAAGTGTGGTCAAAATTTAATCACACTATCATTCAGATTTGCAAAGAATATGTAGTTCTATATTTTTTCCATAACTGATCCAATCATCTTTTCCTCACAACTCTCTACCTCTAGAAATGAAGAAACTTAAGCTTGCCGATTAATACTATATTAGTCTCTTCACACTTAAGTCATCTATGTTGTGAGTCAGCCAATTTAAAGTTCAACTTTTTCTCAGTCCTATTTTAAAGACTTTGTTTAACAAAAAGAAGCGTCTTTGGTTTTTGCTTCTACTCAGTGTTTCTGACTCACCTCCCTCCTTCACCTCCTTAGACACAGCAGCTGAGTGTATGGGAGGAGTGCCATTTACATAACCTCAAGTGATGGGAAAGAGTGAGTTTTGAATTCCTGAGTGTTTTCCAGAATCACAATGGCCAGTCAAAGTTTATCCTTGTCTCATCCCAGAAATAGTGACAGTTAAGGCATTATGGTCACACTGCTGCTGCTAAGTTGCTTCAGTCATGTCCAACTCTGTGCGACCCCATAGACGGCAGCCCATCAGGCTCCCCCGTCCCTGGGATCCTCCAGACAAGAACACTGGAGTGGGTCGCCATTTCCTTCTCCAATGCATGAAAGTGAAAAGTGAAAGTGAAGTCACTCAGTCGTGTCTGACTCCTAGCGACCCATGGACTGCAGCCTACCAGGCTCCTCTGTCCGTGGAATTTTCCAGGCAAGAGTACTGGAGTGGTTCACCATTGCCTTCTCTGGACACACTATGTACCCTTAGAGATGTGACATAAGATGACAGCAGAGTTCATAATGCATAGCATCGGTCTCTAGTCACCAAGTCAAGCAAGAAGGCAGCCTGTTTATCCTGACTCCAGTTCTCTGTAACTGCTTAATGTTGCACAGGGAAACTCTGCATATCCTATCAACCTGTGCTGGTCACAGGAAAGCAGGAAAACCATCTCAGTCTGGTCCACCTGAACACTGCTGCTGTATTACCAAACTCAAGTTGATAAAAGACACACCTGTACCTTCCTCCCAGTGTCCCACATAGAGAGCGGTCATCATCCTTTCTGACTCCACCTCACCACCATCAAGTTACTGGACACCCTCACTTCCCATAACACATTTAGAGCTTTGGCTGAGAGATGTGTCATAGGCAATCCCTCAGCATTGCTACATCAACGCCATCATCCCCCACTGCCCCCCCTCCCCTCACCGCCCCCGNGAAGAAGGGGACAACAGAGGATAAGATGGCTGGATGGCAGCATTAACTTGATGGACGTTAGTTTTAGTGAACTCCAGGAGTTGGTGATGGACAAGGAGGCCTGGCATGCTGCAATTCATGGGGTCGCAAAGAGTCGGACACGACTGAGTGACTGAACTGACTGACTGAAGGCTTTAAGAAGAGTTGGCAAGAATATACAAAAGAACTATAGAGAAAAGAACTTCATGACCCAGATAATCTCGATGGTGTGATCACTCACCTAGAGCCAGACATACTGGAAAGTGAAGTCAAATGGGCCTTAGGAAGCATCACTATGAACAAAGTTAGTGGAGGAGATGGAATTCCAGTTAAGCTATTTCAAATCCTAAAAGATGATGCTGTGAAACTGCTCAGTATGCCAGCACTTAATATGCCAGCAAATTTGCAAAACTCAGCATTGGCCACAGGACTGGAAAAGGTCAGTTTTCCTCTAATTCCAAAGAAAGGCAATGCCAAATAATGTTCAAATTACCACACAATTGTACTCTTCTCACACGCTAGTAAAGTAATTTTCAAAATTCTCTTAATCCCAGCTTCAAGAGTACATGAACCATGAAATTCCAGATGTTCAAGCTGGATTTAGAAAAGGCAGAGGAACCAAAGATCAAATTGCCCATGTCTGCTGGATCATCAAAAAAGCAAAAGAGTTCCAGAAAAACATCTACTTCTGCTTTATTGACTATGCCAAAGCCTTTGACTGTGTGGATCACAATAAACTGTGGAAAATTATTTAAGAGATGGGAATACCAGATCACCTGACCTGCCTCCTGAGAAATCTGTAAGTAAGTCATGAAGCAACAGTTAGAACTGGACATGGAACAACAGACTGGTTCCAAATAGGAAAAGGAATATGTCAAGGCTGTATATTGTCACCCTGCTTATTTAACTTATATGCAGAGTACATCATGAGAAACACTGGGCTGGAAGAAGCTCAAGCTGGAATCAAGATTGTTGAGAGAAATACCAATAACCTCAGATATGCAGATAACACCACCATTATGACAGAAAGTGAAGAGGAACTAAAGAACCTTTTGATGAAAGTGAAAGAGGAGAGTAAAAAAGTTGGCTTAAAGCTCAACATTCAGAAAACTAAGATCATGCATCCAGTCCCATCACTTCATGGTAAATAGATGGGGAAACAATGGAAACAGTGAGAGATTTTATTTTGAGGGCTCCAAAACCACTGCAGATGGTGAGTGGAGCCATGAAATTAAGAGACGCCTGCTCCTTGGAAGAAAATTTATGACCAACCTAGACAGTGTATTAGAAACAGAGACATTACTTTGTCAACCAAGGTCTGTTTTGTCAAAACTATGATTTTTCCAGTAGTCATGTATAGATGTGAGTGTTGGGAGTATAAAGAAAGCTGAGTGCCGAAGAATTAATGCTATTAAACTGCGGTGTTGGAGAAGACTCTTGAGAGTGTGTTGGACTGCAAGGAAATCCAACCAGTCCATCCTAAAGGAAATCAGTCCTGAATATTCACTGGAAGTACTGATGCTGAAGCTGAAACTCCAATACTTTGGCCACCTGATGTGAATAATTGACTCATTTGAAAAGACCCTGATCCTGGGAAAGATTGAAGCTGAGAGAGAAGGGGACAACAGAGGATGAGATGGTTGGATGACATCACTGGCTCAATGGACATGAATTTGGGTAAACTCCGGGATTTGGTGATCACAGGGTGGCCTGGCGTGCTGTAGTCCATGAGATTCGAAGAGTTGGACACAACTGAGTTACTGAACTGACCGGTCTAGTGGTTTTCCCTACTTTATTTCTGAATTCTGCCAAAATCTGTGCCACAGTCAGCTCCTGGTCTTGTTTTTGCTGACCGTATAGAGCTTCTCCATCTTCGGCTACAAATAATATAATCCAATTTTGTATTGACATCTTACGATGTTCATGTGCAGATCTGTCTTTTGTGTTGTTGAAACAGAGGGTTTGCTATCAGCAGTGTGTCCTCTTGGCAAAACTCTGTTAAGCTTTTACTCTGCTTCATTTTGTGCTCCAAGGCCAAACTTGCAGGTTACTCCAGGTATCTTTTGACTTTTTACTTTTGTATTCTCGTCCTTTTTGAGGAAAAGAACTTCTTTTTTTGGTGTTAATTCTAGAAAAGCTTCTAGGGTTTCATAGAATTGTTCAACTTCACTTCCTCAGCATTAGCAGTTAGGGCATAAACTTGGATTACCGTAATTTTGAATGGTTTGCCTTGGAAATGAACAGAGATCATTCTGTTGTTTTTGAGACCGCACCCAAAAATACAGTTTGGACTCTTTGTTGACCTTGTTTTCTCAAGATTCTTGCCCACGGTTGTTGATATAATGGTCATCAAATTAAATTTGCCCATTCCTATCCATTTTAGTTTACCAGTTCCTAAATTGTTGAAGTTCACTCTTGCTATTTCCTGTTTGACCACTTCCAATTTGCCTTGATTCATGGACCTAACATTCCAGGTTTTTATGCAGTCTTGTTCTTTACAGCATTGGAGTTTATTTTCACCACCACACACATCCACAGCTGGGCATCATTTCCACTTTGGCTCGACCTCTTCATTCCTTCTGGAGCTATTTCTGTAGTAGCATATTGGACATCTACTGACCTGTGGGGTTCATCTTTCAGTGTCATATTTTTTGCCTTTTCTTACTCTTCATGGCGTTCTCAAGGCAAGAATGCTGAAGTAGTTTGCCCTTCTCTACTTCAGTGGACCTTGTTTTGACAGAAATCTCCACCATGACCCATGTGTCATAGGTGGCTCTACATGGCATGTCTCATAGTTTCATTAAGTTACACCAAGTTGTGACCCATTTGATTGTTTTGGTTCATTTTCTATGACTGTGGTTTTCATTCTGTCTGCTCTCTGGTGGTTGAGGTTATGAGCCTTGCACAAACTTCTTGCACCAAGCATCTTGTTCTGGTGGACAAGGCCATGCTCAGTAAATCATTAATTCGGTTTTCTGCTGATGGGTGGGCCTGTGTTCCCTCTTTGTAGTTTGACCTGAAGCCAAACTATGGTAGGGCTAATAGTGACTTCCTCCAAAAGAACTTATGCCAGCAGGCTGCACCTCCCAGGACTACTGACATCAGTGTCCCCAGCCCCACCACAAGCCACTGCAGGCCCAACTAGAAATTAGGAAAAATATTTTAAAGTAAATAAAAAGGATGATGAAAGATACACAAAGTTATTGGAAAAAGTTTCCTTAGGCGATTTTGTTCAAGCTGTGATATGAAAGATTAGAAATAAGACCATAGAAATGAACATTTCCAAAGACAGAATGTGTGTACAAGCCTTGAGAGTCTGGAACAAAGTAAGGGTGATGGACAGATATGACTGAGGAATGACCAGAGATGGAGCTTTAAAGTCTTGGCTATGACCCTGTTAGTTACAAACCCTAATATACAATTACCTTCCATGTTAAATATCTCCCTTCAGATCTTCCATGGGCCCCTTACAATCAAAATACTGAAATCAAAACTAAATATTGCCATGCTCCTCCTCCTTTATTCTTTATATCTGTAAATACAATCATGATATACCCTGATGTTTAAGCCCAAATCATTACTGCAACTTCTCTCTGTCAGAGGCCGTGAGGTTTACTCCATTCTGTTTCTTTAGCATCTCTGGACTAAGTTCTCTACTCCCCAAACCCCACCCNTCAAGTTTAGAGGTTCCAGACATAAATATCTGAATTTAAATCCTGGCTCTGCCATGGATAACAGCCACAATAACATATTGCATAGGACTGTTGAGAGGATTAAATGAATAAACACATATCAAGGGTCTAAAACAATGCCTAGAACATAGCAGTCACTCAATACATATTGGCTACTAGAATCACTAAACAGGTATTGTTGTTGTTGAGTTGCTCAGTCATGTCCAATTCTTTGTGACCCAATGGACTGCAGCATACCAGGCTTCCCTGTCCTTCACTATCTCCCGGAGCTTGTTCAGACTCATGTCCATTGAGTCAGTGATGCCATCCAACCTTCTCATTCTCTGTCACCACCTTCTCATGCCTTCAATCTTTCCCAGCATCAAGATCTTTTCTAACGAGTTAGCTCTTCTCATCAGGTGGCCAAAGTATTGGAGCTTCAGTGTCAGTGCTTCCAATGAATATTCAGGACTGATTTCCTTTAGGACTGACTGGTTTGATCTCCTTGCAAACCAAGGGACTCTCAAGAGTCTTCTCCAACACCACAGTTCAAAAGCATCAACTCTTCAGTGTTCAACCTTCTTCATGGTCCAACTCTCACATCCATAGATGACTACTGGAAAAACCATAGCTTTGACTGTATGGTTTGGACCTTTGTTGCCAAATTAATATCTCCACTTTTTAATATACTGTCTAGATTTGTCATAGTTTTTCTTCCAAGGAACAAGCATCTTTTAATTTCATGGCCACAGTCACCATCTCCAGTGATTTTGGAGCCCAAGAAAATAAAGTCTGTCACTTTATTTTATATTATATAGTTCTTATTTATATTATATAGTTCTTATTTTATATTATATAGTTCTTATGTATAGCTATACATCATTATATAATAGAATGGTGTAGCAATCCAAGTTGTTGAGCAAAGTCAACTGCCTTATTTGGAGGAAAAAAATAACCTAATTTGTTTAGCCAAAGATTAGATGATCATCCAGAAGAAACCAGGAAGAGCTGATATCTGCCATGAGTAGGTAGATAAATTGTATGACATCTGGTCTTTCTGACTTTCAGATTCCACAATTTCATGTGTAAGAACTGGGTATCCCAAGAGTTCTTCATTTCAAGTAATAGATGTGTTCCCGGTAGCAAGTGATCAAATGTCCTGTGGCACCTTCCTTGTCGGGAGCAAATATTTCTCTTTAAGTTCATAAGACTATAGATCCTCAATTAGGACATAGCTGTGTGTTTCAATCTGTGTTGAGTAAAATCTCAGGGAAAACTCTGTTTTCAGTTTAATAAGATGGAAACAAAGATCACAGCATTTTTAATAGCCGTTCGTTCTAAAATGTAAAATGAGGAATTTTTAACCGCCACAACCAACTTTTAAATGCTTCTTGTTAGTAAAGTGAATGTATTTTAATCGACTCAGCAAAGAGCAATAAAGTTAAAAAGTACAGATTTTTTTCCTTTCAAAGCCTTTCCTCAAAATCCTTGATCTCAGTGAGACCACTAATAATCTGTGAATTATCTAGGTTCTCAAAATGTAAAAAAGAAAGAAAAAATTTAGAGGAAAACATTGGCCCATTTTCCTGAGAACTCAGCCAGGCTGATTTGCTCAATGGCTGAAGAGTAGCAGCAACTACACTAAATACCAGAATGGTCAGTGCAATTAATGCAATTAAAGTAATTAGTCCTGGCAGCTGTAAGGTCAAATAGAGGTGGCTTTGTAACAGCAATCTGCCACTGCAAAATTACTGACATTTCCAACTAAATTATATTCTCTAAATTGTTGCCTTAATGCTAAATAAATAAAGTTATGCTAATGTAGGGACTGATTACAGATTGAAATTAGCACAATTGCTTGTTATACAGTCTGCTAGGGTTAACATTTTTTAAAAACATAATTAATGGCCTTTGCTTACTGTCTCTGGTTATAGATCCTGCAGCTCATTTGCATTCTTTTGCAATATGCTGACAGTGCTAAATGTCTAAGAAGAAAGATCTCATCTGGAGGCAGAAAATGCGTTTTGCACATCATGAAGCGCAAACTTGTTATAGTTTTAGGCCAGCATTAATGACAAAGATGACCAGAAAGAGAATGGATCAGAATGAAGCAAGAATCCGTTTTGCTTTTCAGTCTTGTGATCCGAGCCTTTTCTGGAGTCAATGTGAAATGTAATTGCTCTTTTGACCTCTATCTTCTCTCTCCCCAGGTCTGAGGAAGAGCTACACTGGTTGATTATTGCAGGAATGAAAGGCACTCTGACCTTGTCGACCAAGCGCCTTGCGGCTTTCAATGTTGCCCATTATACTGAAGGCAGGCAACTCCTGGAGAGAGGCGGAATCGACAGGAGAGCTGCTCCCTGGGCAACCTGCCAGAAAAGGCTTCAGCAGCCGCAGTTCAGACATGGCCAAACAGCTCAAGCAGCAAAGGAAATGGCTGGGGGAGGTGGGGGAGATGATGAAGGAAAGACAGAGTATATAAAAATATTGTCAGCACACAGTTTAAAGAGCTCTCAGGCATCTATGCTATAGGGCACCTTTTGCTAACACTGCCCCTCATCATCTGCCTGAACTGAAAACCAACCTGGGAAGAAAGAAGCAACCAATGTAAGTGCAGCTACTCATTTCTTAAAATAGGCTGTCCCTCACTCCAAAGGGTTTCTGATAATACTCCTATGTAAATCAGAATGTACAGTGAGTTTCCAGCAAAAAAGTGGGTCAGGGTATTTAGTTACAATAATTGTTCTAGATTATAAATTATTCTCTACCAACCTAGTTGGGTTATTTTTAGAATACATGGTTCACAGAAGGTTTAGGGTACAACAGGCTGGCTCCTGCCAGCTCTCTAGTTAAAGCCTGCGTGTCCTTTGCATCTCTGCTAGTTCTACTCCAATCAGTTCTATTCAACAAAATTTTATCAAGCATTTATTATGTGCTTCAGCACAGTGGGAGGATAAATGACATGCAGAGTGTGCCTGTGAATTAAGGAGAGTGGTCGACCAATCAAATGCAGAAGTGGTGCCATTTCTTTTGTCATTTCATTTCATTCATTGAGGGAAAGTTCAGAGGCCCTGCTGTGAGTGACAGAGACATTAGTGTTAGGTTTTCTAGATTCTGACATTCATTTAAGTCTTACAGTGAGCTTTAGATTCATATTGTCAGCCCCACTTTAGGAAGAGAAGATTTACTATAGTAATAAAGGCTTTGGAGCCTGGAATTAGCCAGACTTGGGTTCAAAATCAATTTTGTTACTACTCAAAATCTGTGCAATGTCGGGAAAAAAAAAAAAATCTCTGGGCTATTTCTGGGCTTTGGTTGGCCTAATTCCTATCATGAGGGAGACTAGATGATACTAAGACCCTTTCCAGCTGTGTGGTTCTGTAAGAAAGAGTGTTCAGTAAGCACACATCCCAGATTTTCTGGGAGACCCCACCTCAAAATATTATGGCTCATTTGCCTATAAAATTATTTATGCCCATCAATTGCTGAATCGCCATCACCTGATTTTTACATTGAAAGAACCGTCAGAGGTAGGAAAAGAATCATGCAAAAAGACTGAGAAGAGTGGTGTTAAAAGATAAATTTCACAGAAAGGTAAAATCATGAACCTCATACAGATACAAAAATGAGTACATATTAAAGATTTGGTTCTACCCATTAATCAAAGACAGGACCGATGTTGTAACAGGTTCAAGAGAATCTGAAGAGACACATTTCAAGATCAGGAATATTGAAATGAGAATGCAAATGGAACAAAACTGGTTATTTTCCAGGAGGAGTAGAGAGAAATCAATTGAATCTCTACCAGACCGGGAAGCATTTGCATGTCTGTCAGTTGCCTATAACATACAAGTTGTAAAATAGCTCAAGGACGATGAAGGCTAGAGTCAGATAACGGGAAGGGTGTGCTGGGTACAGACAATGCAGTTTCCCATGAAGCACACTTTTTTCCTACAGTGGAAATAGCTTCATGTGAACTATGGCATTTCATTTTGATTTCTGGTTCTCTGATGGCTGTCAGAGGAAGGGTCTCAGTCGGGGCTTGGGTGTGAACATGAGTCACCTGGGAGATTCCAGATCAGAATCACACCTCCAAACTGCATCCAGGGTTCTAACAAATGTTACAGACAATTAGATGGCTTCTTCAGCTGCTTTTTTTTTTTTTT